>PVJL010004118.1:0-138560 GCA_004026885.1 Lyroderma lyra
TGGGTTAGGGAGGGGAGAAAGGGGAGGGGGTGGGAGAGGAGGGGGGGAAGCTAAATATAAGGGGATGGAAAGAGGGGTCACATTAGGTGGTGAACTTATTATGCATCAAGTTGACAATGTACTGTGGAATTGTATGCCTGAAACCTATGTAATCCTTGCTAACAGATGTCACCCCAATAAGTCTAACAATAAAAATGAAAAAGAAAAAAAAGAAAAAAAAATTATATATTACAACAGATGTACATAATTGATATTTACAGATCATTTTGTTCTAGAACACAAGAATATACATTATTTTCTAGTGCACATGGAACATTCTAAAGCATAAACTATATGCTGGAACACAAAACTAGCCTCAGCAAAATTAAGAAGACTGAAGTCATACTAATACTATACAAGTATTCTCTGACCAAAAATATTTAAAATTGGTGATCAACTGCAAAAACAAAGTGGGAAAAATCACATCTGTGTGGAGATAAACAACATACTATTAAACAGTGACAGGCTTATAAGAGAACTAAGAGATCAAAAATATGTAGAACTTATAGGAATAAAAACACATCCTATCGAGATTATTGAGATGGAGGAAAAATGGTATTTAAAAAATTTTATATCATTACATGTCTATCTCAAGAAACAAGAAAAATCCCAAATAAATAATCTAAGATTGCATACTAAAGAACTAGAAAAAAAGAGCAAGTAAAACCCAAAATCAACAGAAGGAAGAAAATACTAAAAATTAGAGCAGAATTAAAAAAATAGTGAACAAAAAGACAACAGAAAAAAAACAATGCAACACACAGATAGTTCTTTGAAAAGACTGATAAAATTGACAAACCCCTGGCTAGACTCACTAAGGTAAGAAAAGGAAAGACACAAATAATCAAAATAAGAAATGAAAGGAAAGAAATTATGACAGGCACCACTGAAGTACAAAGGATCATATGAGAATACTATGAAGGATTATACGTCACCAAATTCAATAACCTAGAAGATATGGATAAGTTTTTACAAATATATAGCCTAGCTAGACTGAATCAAGAAAAACTGAATAATCTAAACAGACTGATCAATAGCAAGTTAATTGAAACAATCACCCCAAACCTCCCTAAAAGCAGAAGTCCAGGACCAGATGGCTTCACTACTAAATTCTACCAAACATTCAAAGAAGATTTAATATATGTCTTTTTCAAACTCTTCCAAAATATTGAAAAAGAGACAATACTTCCTAACTCATTTTAAGAGGCCAACATTACCTTAGTACCAAAACCTGGTAAAGATAATACCAAAAAAAAAAAAAAAAGGAAAAAGAAGAAAAGAAAATGACAGAATATCTCTGATGAACACAGATGCAACAGTCCTAAACAAAAATATTAACAAATAGAATACAACAATATATTATAAAGATTATACAACACAATAAAGTGGGAATTTTCCCAGGAGCACAAGAATGGTCTAACACATGCAATTTGATCAAGGTGACATGCCACATAAACAAAATAAAAGATATAAACCATATAATTATACCAATTGATGCAGAAAAATCATTTGACAAGATACAATATTCATTTGTGATCAAAACACAATAAAATGGGTACAGAAGGAAAATACCTCAACATAGTAAAGGGCATATATGACAATCCTTAGCTAATATTATGCTGAATAGTAAAAAACTGAAACTTGTTTTTTAAAAATCAGGAACTAGACAGGTATATTCCCTGTCACCACTGTTATTTAACATAACACTGGAAATCCTAGTCAGAGCAATCAGGCAGGAGAACACAATAAAAGGCATACAAATTGAGAATGAAGAAGTTAAATTTTCATTTTTGCACCTGGCATAATTTTTTATGTAGAGAATTCTAAAGATTCTACCAAAAAAAACCCCACCGCTATTAGAAACAATAAACAAATACAGTTAAGTTGCCAAATACAAAATCAATGTACCAAAACCCATTGCACTCCTATTTATTAACAATGAAGCTTCAGAAAAATAAATAGAAGAAAACAATAGCTTTTGCAATCATAACAAACAGAATAAAATACCTAAGAATAAATTTAACAAAGGATGCAAAGGATTTATATACTAAAAATTATGAGACACTATTAAAAGAAATTGAAGAAGAAACAAAGAAATGGAAAGATATTCTGTGTTCATGGATTGGAATGATCAACATAGTTAAAAATGACTGTATTACCCAAAGCAACATGCAGTCTTACTGCAACTTCCATCAAAATCTCAATGACATTTTTTCAAGAAATAGACCAAAAAGCCATCAGCTTTGTATGGAATTATAGAACACCCCAAATAGCTAAAGCAATTCTATGAAAAAAGAACATGGCTGGAGGCATAACTCTCCTCAACTTAAATTTATACTATAAAGTGACAATAACAAAAACAGCATGGTGTTGGCAGAAAAACAGGCACACAAACCAATAAAATTTAAAAAACCAGAAGTAAATCCATGTAAACTTTCACAAGACAGATAATTTTTGACAAAGGAGAGAAAATCATACAATGAAGAAAAGGAAGTCTCTTCAATAAATGGCGGGGGGGGGGGGAGAATTAGTAAGCTACATGCAAAAGTATAAATCTAGACTGTGATGTCACCACATACTAAAATTAACTCAAAATGTATCAAAGGCCTACAAATAAGAACTGAAGCAATAAAGTGCATTGAAGAAAACATTGGTAATAAACTTGGGGACCTTGGGTTCAGGGAGGAAATTATGAATTTAACCTCAAAGAGTAGTAAAAGCAAAAATAAATGAATGGGACTATATCAAACTAAAATACTTTTGCACAGCACAAGAAACCATTAACAAAATAAAGAGGTAACCAACCAAATGAAAGATGATATTTGCAAACCAAACCTCTGATAAGGGACTAAGATCCAAAATATATAAAGAACTTTTAAACTCAACAGCAATAAAGCAAAAAATCCAATTAAAAAATGGATGGAGAACCTGAAAAGACACTCCTCTTGAGAAGACATACAAACAGCCAAGAGCTTTATAAAAAGCTGCTCAACTTCACTAGCAATTAGGAAAATGCAAATCCAAACACCAATGAGATATTACTTTATACCTGTTATAATGGCTATCATCAATAAGACAAACAATTGTTGAAGAGTCTGTGGAGAAATAGAAACCCTCATACACTGTTGGTGGGAATGTATGTTGGTACAGCCACTATGGAAAATAGTATGGAGATTTCATTGCAAACTAAGAATAGAGTTACCATATGACCGAGCAATGCCTCTTCTGGGTATCTACTCAAAAATTTTGAATACTTTTGTCTGCAAATATATATGCACCCTGAAGCTCATTGCAGCATTATTCATGGTAGCCAAGACAATGAAACAACCAAAATGTCCTTTGATAGATGAATGGATAAAGAAGATATGGCACATATACACAATGGAATATTACTAGGCCGTAAGAAAAGATGAAATACCACCATTTGTGAAAACATAGAATGGATCTTGAGATTATTATGCTAAGCAAAATAAATCAGACAGGAAAAGTCAAGAACAACATTACTTCGCTCATATGTGGAATATAAAACTGAAAGCTAAAAAGGACCAAGACAAATAATCAAAGAAACAAAAATTCATAGACACAGACAATAGTTTAGTGGTTACCAAAGGGTAAGGGGGATGGTAGAGGAGGTAGAGGGTCAAATACATGGTGGTGGAAGGAGAACTGACTCTGAGTGGTGAACCCACAATGCAACACATAGATGATGTATTATAGAATTGTACACTTGAACTGATACAATTTACTAACCAATGTCAACCCAATAAATTTAGTAACAAAAAAAATTATGGGCTGTTGAGTTGATCGGTCATTTGTTTTCTTATTCAGCATTATCTTCATCAGAGAAGAAATGAGTTCATTATTAAATTAAAAATAAATTCCTTGGCAATATTGAGTAGCAACTTTTTTCTGTAACCCTTTCTTTATCTTGGCTATGCATATTCAGAGCACAGAGACTGGTATCTACATTATATAAAGATAAATAAATAATATGAGATATGTTCAAATGGTTTTCTCCATTATAATTTAAGCGAAGTTACAAGTAAGAAATAAAAATCTTCAAAATGAAAAGGGAAATAGAAATATCTTTAAATTGACCAGCATTAAAATTTCAGGAAGACATTTAGTATATATGAGACTGTGTGTGTATGTGTCCTAGTTTAGTAAAGCAAGCTTTTCAAAACAATTTAACAAGGAAGAACCATGAACACATATTTAATAGCAATGGAAGTGTTTAGTCATAGATTACTTAACTACATCTGTTATACTATTAACTGAAATAAACTCCAGATATATTAAACAGGTAAATATTTTAAAACTTAAAAAAAAAATCTAATACTGTTCTGTGGCTATCATGTATGTGGCAACCTCTTTGTGACTTCTGACCAGAGCAAGGACCATAAGAGGCATTTCAATGCACCTTCCCATGTTTACAGGAAACATTTGTCTTCTCTTCTTTCCAAAGAGAAGAGACAGAGGTACAATGTTCAATCCATGCCCATCCAAAAGGATGATGATGTCCAGGTTGTGCAAAGACACTGCAAAGGTCAGCAAATTGGCAAAGTAGTCCCAGCTCACCGGAAGACATGTCATCTATACTGAGTGAGTGCAGCCACAGAAGGCAGATGGCACAACTGTTCATGTGGACATTCATCCCAGCAATGTGGATATTGCTAGACTAAAACTGGAAAAAGATTGCAAAAAAGATTCCTGGACAGAAAGCCAATTTTACCAAGTAGGAAAGGAAATGGGCAAATATAAGAAAGAAACAATTGAGAAGATTCAGGAACAAAGTAATCCTATATATAGTTTTCATTATAAGCTGTTAAAATAAAAAAAAATCCTAGACAATATTAGAGCAGTTGATGAATATGTTTATTTGAGAAATTAGAATTGGCAAGAAAAATTGATAGACATAAAAATATAATTTAAATTATCTGTATGATGATACATATGCTAAACATTTAAGTAGTGTAACAACTTAGAAAAAGTCATATGTCTATTTCCAGGTAATGGCTAAATGGCTATAACAAATAAGATTTATAAGCTAAACTTAATTTTTTAAAGAAGTCAAGATCCTAATAGATGATTGAGCCAAGAATATAAAAGAAAACATACATAAGAGAAGACTTGAAAACAAATTAATTTGTTTATTTATGTACTTTTATATTTATGTCCTAGTCTAAAAATGATTTATAAAAGAGAAAGTAAATAAAAATAAAATATTCATGCTCTTTAGTTAATCAAGTAATTTAACGTAAATTCCATTTTCAGTTACACTAAATTACATGCAATCTTTTCTTTAAAGAATCTATCACCAATATGTATCCATGTGCAACTAATGGGTATAGTTTTATATTGCTAATGGTATTACAATTGATATAATCTTTTGGAATGTAACATAAAAATAACAGGAACTATAACCATAGGCATATTGTTTAAATGAGGAGTAATTATAGCCATTAGTTACATAATTTCAAAAAAGCAGAATAATATTTGGAGAAGAATTTTCATTATAGTTCATTTCAATTAAAAGTGTTTCTTAATTATAATTTCAATTTGATTATTTTTATTCAAAATAGTAGAAATGAGTTGGCGAATTTGAATAAATAGAATAATTCTAAAGTCCCTCATAAAGTAATTATTGAGACTAAGGAGAAACATAAACAAATCTGAAACAATATAAAATATAACAATAAATTGAAATGTCTATCTAGTGCATTGCTTGAAAAATTATTCATTGAAAGCAAATTGTGTAATGCATTTGAGATTTATCCACACTGTTAAGTGTCTCAGTAGTTCATTTCTTCTTTCACTGAGTTCTATTCCATTATGTTGATATATCAGAGATTGTTCATATATTCACTAGTTGAAGGACATTTGGATTCAGAGTTTTCTGTGGTGAAAGAAGCAAGACTTAAGTGCTACCTACTCTATGATTCTCTTTGTGATATTTTGGAAAGCAACAAAACCATAGTGTCAAGAAAACAGATTTGTGGTTGACAGGGGTTGAAGGTAGAGAGAAGAATAGATTTCAAAGGGGTTAATTTCCTGGGGCTGCTATAACCAATTACCATGAATTAGGTTGCTTAAAAAAGGACTATTAAAAGTGCTTACGATAAAAGGTCTCAGACAGAGGTGAGAAACATATATTGGACACCAGAGAAAAGATGATCCTTGTTTTAAAGTGACAGAACTTGGCTGAATTGTGTTCTAGTGTTGAGTGGAAAGTAGAACTTATAAGGGATGAATTTGGATATTAAGATAAGAAAATACCTAGGTAAGTAAATAGCTGTATTACTTATATTTAATTTTTTTAGATAGAAAAAATCATGGTTGTTATTTAAGACATAAAAATATTTAAAACAATATTTTAAACAAAGAACTGAAATGTTTATAACATTTAGGCTAAAACAATGATATATTCCTGTGACGTGCAGAAAAAGAACTCAATATGAAAATACGTAAAAGTGATACTTGGAAGGTTTATCATTGATTATAACAATCATGTTAGTTTTGTCCTCTCAAATCAGAACTAGGGTGTTAGAATTGGATGTTTTTAAAATGAAACTTTGAAAGCCTGTGAAAGCAAAAAAATCATACCAAAAACAAAAATTAATGCTGTCAATCTTAAGATAGACTCGATTTTATGAGAGATGGAACTAAATGTAGAATTAGCACTCTTTGCTAAAAAATAAAAATTAAAATTGCAAAGGGGTGATAGGTTTGTGGTTTTAATATATAAGAAAATTAACTTTTTACATTTTCAAAATATTGTAAGTACTCTTAATAATGCTACCTATGAATAAATTAAAAACATGGAAAACAGTTAATTCCATCCTGAGACTAATTAAAAGTGCTGGAGTTTTGAAATTGATTAAAGACCTTCACATCAGACCTGCAACAATAAACTGTATAGAAGAAGACATTGGTACTAAACTTATAGACCTAGGACTCAAAGAAGACTTCATGAACCTGTCCTCAAAGGCAAGGGAAGTAAAAGCAAAAATAAATGAATGGGACTATTTCAAACTGAAAAGCTTCTGCACAGCAAAAGAAACCATCAACAAAGCAAAGACATAGTCAACTGAATGGAAGAAAATATTTGCAAATAACGCATCAGATAAGGGTCTAATATCTAAAATATATAAAGACCTAATAAGACTTAACAACAAAAAGCAGACAACCCAATTAAAAAGTGGGCATAAGAACTAAACAGACACTTCTCCCACGAAGAAATACAAATGGCCAGCAGACATATGAAAAAATGCTCATCCTCACTAGCTATCAGGGAAATGCAAATCAAAACCACAATGAGATACCACCTCACATCTGTGAGAAGGGCTGTTATCAACAAGACAAGGAATCACAAGTGCTGGAGAGGATGTGGAGAAAAAGGAACTCTGGTACACTGCTGGTGGGAGTGCAAACTGGTATAACCACTGTGGAGGGCAGTGTGGGGGTTCCTCAGAAAATTGGGAATGGAGTTACCATTTGACCCAGCAATCCCCCTTCTGGGGATCTACCAAAAAAACTTGAAAAACCTTTGTCCGCAAAGACTTACATACCCCAGTGTTCACTGCAGCGCTGTTCAAAGTGGCCAAAACATGGAAACAACCAAAGTGCCCTGTGACAGATGACTGGATAAAGAAGCTGTGGTACCTATACACAATGGAATATTACTCAGCTATAAGAAAAGATGAAATAGTGCCATTTGCAACAAAATGGATGGACCTGGAGATCATCATGCTAAGTGAAATAAGCCAGACAAAAAAAACAAAAACTGTATGACTTCACTCATATGTGGAATATAAAACTGAAAGCAACAAAGAAAAAAATGAACAAACAAACAAATAACCCATGGACACAATCAATAGTTTAATGTTTACTTGGGGACGAGTGGGTTAGGGAGGGGAGAAAGGGGAGGGGGTGGGAGAGGAGCGGGGGGAAGCTAAATATAAGGTGATGGAAAGAGAAGTCACATTAGGTGGTGAACTTATTATACATCAAGTTGACAATGCACTGTAGAACTGTATGCCTGAAACCTATGTAATCCTTGCTAACAGATGTCACCCCAATATGTCTAACAATAAAAATGAATTTAAAAAAAGTGCTGGAGTTTAAGAACCAAGGTGCAGGGAATGAGATGTGGTAGTTCTTCCTTGCTCCTGTCTTCCACATGCTGTAAAGGTAGGAATTTGGTGGAGAAATTTAAACTTTAGCCTGGACATGGGAAACAAGTTCAAATTTTATATCTTATCTCAAAGGTTGGCATAAGAAACTGAGCTAGAACAAAGCATGCATAGCTCCCTTTGAACACTTCAGCAATGGTCCCTTTCAAAAGAGTTATACGAGGGCTTTTGGAAGATTTCCAGCCATGTAATAAAAAAAATGGAGGCATTTATGGCCGGAGCTTTTCCAAACAGCCCTGGTACATTAATGATAATTAAAACTATAATTAAAAAAATCTTTCAAAGACACTCTGTGGAATATTCTATTAAAACAGACAAGTTCAGACCGGGAAACATTATGAAAATAGTAAAGACTTGATGCTATTTTATTTGCTCATTCTTCTGTCAATCCCACGTGCAAGTTTATCCATAGCATGAGAGCTCTCCAGCCAATGTCAGAAACTGCCGAGGATGCTTATTGCCACATAGATGGCTATCAAGAATTCTACCTTTTTCTGAATGTTCCTGTCATTTCTAGTTTTATCTTCCTCTTCACCATGTTAAATAATGGATAAACATTGTGAGATTCTTCTGAAGTTATAGTGAATTTATGAAATCAATCATGTAGGTCCACACTCCTCTGTCCACTCTCCACCACTGTAAGTGGAACTCACAGGTCTCAGTAAACCTGAGCTTTGTAAAGTAGAAATGAAGTTGAGAGTAACAATTTCATAAACATTGATGAATTCCTATAATTTAAAATTTATTTCAGCTCATCAAATCAAATATAAGTAATTTTTTTTTACTAAAATAATACATTTTAGACAAAAGTGGATCATTCACTTTGGTCTTTAAATAAATTTTCATTTTTAAAAGAATCTGTGGAGAACAAGACTTCATTAAATTTTTAAACAGTACTTATTGTTTTTTTAAACTGGTTCAAAACCTGTTAAGGTCATGCCTAATTGCCTTTGAAACAACATAACTACCAAGTCGCAAAGGGAACCACGTGCTAACTGGACTCAAAGAAACCCAAAATCTAATACTGTAGTTATCAGAGTACTGCCTTGCTACATGAAATTAATTAGAGAAAAAAATATGATCAGAAAATGGAATAGAGTAAAGAGAATTTGTTTTTCTTTCCTAAGTTAAAGTTTAAAGAAAGATTTAATGAGTCTTATGAAGCTTGGAAGGGTAAGGCTATCTTGACTTGTTATTAACATTTTAGAAATCAAGTAATATATTCCATATGGTTAATTAATAATCAGTTATAGGCCATGGAACAAAAACCTTATGGAGATAAAATAAAGGAAACTAATAGAAATTATTATGAAAGAAAATTTATTCACGATAATAATATTAAGAAATTCTACTGTATTATGTTATTGAAGTTAACAAAAACTGACAATGAATCTCTTCCAACTATTACCTGTTTTTTAAGGTTTGGAGAAATCTTTATGTCATTAAGAGTGACAAGTTTAAGAGACACATATTTAAATTCCCTGGAATCTTTTAGAATGGTGGAAGTGAAAAAGCATTTAGTCAGGAATCAGAATTCCTAGCTTCTCATCAAAGCACTTAATGTCCCACAAACTCTGAACTATCAGAACAGTTTGGTGTTGCTTTAATGATAATACTCCTCCTCAAGCAGGGAGTTTCCATAGGTATTCACGTTCACCTTAGCATATTCTGATGTCCTTTTGTGTACATTTTCTTCAACTGTGAGAATATTCATTGGAGAGCAAACAAGTTTATAGACACAACTCGTTCCTGCAATCGAAAAAGAGAAATACAGACTTATGGAGTAAAAGACAAAACAGCATAGCTAAAGAATGAGTGGAGGGCCTTCCCTGGTGGTGTAGTGGCTAGGCTTCGGCGCTCTCAATGCCACAGCCTAGGTAAGTTAAAAAGAATAAGTGAAATTAAAAGATTTTCAATCTTGAATGAACGAAACAATCTTGAAAGAACGAAAAGGTGCTGAGAAACGTGAACGCGGGCCATAGACTTGCACTATAGCTGTTAGGAAGGAAATTGGGAGACACGTAAGAGAGCCTGGCAGAGCTCCCTCAGAGTTCTGACAAAGTCACTGTGGGTGGGACATTGAATGGAAATACAGTTTTGAAAGTACCTGCAATCATGTCTATCTGATTAGATTCAGTGAAGATTGCTCAGAACTGTTGCTCTCTGAAGCGCCCAAACTTTTATCTGCCTCAGGAAATAAATGGTTAGATGTTAGAGCTAAGCAAAAAATCTCATCCTTCTATTAGGAAATTACTGAGAATATCGCAGATCTCTCTGTCTCTGCCCTCTCAACATGACTCTCTGACTCTATGTACATACACTCTTAATTATATACTTCTTAATATCTGGATTATCAGCAGCAAAACTAGAAATTTTATAAAAATCTCATACAAAGGGGAAAATTTGTATCAATAAAAGAATTTGATTCTTATAAAGTTGTTATTAAATTTTTATTTATTTATAACCTATCTATTCCTCAAAGGAATAAAAGTGGCTAATTTAAGATGTGTTGATTATCTATTTATTTAGTGTGATATATGAGGGTTGTTTGGAAAGTATCCAGACACAAACCATTCTCGTTATATTGACATTATAGTTGGATAATTTCTAGACAGTAGACACACAGCCACACACAGCCACACACACACACACACACACACACACACACACACACAGAGTTTCATCATGTAAGTTTTTAAAGGATAATTTATTTATAGCTTCACTTACTTGTTAGGTTTTCTGCCTTATTTTTATTTTACAAGATCTGAAGATTTTAATTTTTTGAGGATTTTAGAAATATATCCAAAGTTAGCAACAGCATTATTATATAAGGCAATGTGTCTTCCAAAATATCTGACACATTTAGGACTCTGAAGTAGTGTCACCTTTTAGACCTGAAAATAGAAACTTCAACATTAAAGTTGTATTTCTCGAGAAGAAGAAGACATCTGACTGTTCTGACACATGACTCAGACTTGTCAGCCCCAATGTGAAGAGTCTTTGGAGAAGTCCTTTGTTATTAGTGAGCAGCACAGCATTGTGACGAAAGTCACTGGTGTAGGATTCAGAAAGCCAGTAAGTCACTATGTAAATACAGCAGATGATCATATGCCAAAGCTTCTGAATACCTGTTTTTACATAAATTTAGAAGCTGAATATAAAACAGAAAAGAAAGAAGATGATGGAAGTTGGCAGATTTCTTGGTTGATAATGCTTTTAAGGTTTTTATTATAGGTCTTTACTTAGTCTTATATTGTCAACTAACAAGGAAATCATTTGAAAATAGCTTTGGTTGATGATTTGAGAGTTTTGATGAAAAGTAAAAATTTTCCACTTTCTCAAATTTCTGATGAAAGAATCTATGGTTATTTTGTAACTTATGAACAGCCATGCCATCAAGTGCCCCCAGTGTCCTTAAAGACAATTTCCTGTAAGAGGAAATAGGACTCCTTTGGAGAAAGGGCTGATTTCAGGGCTGGGCAGGACATGAGCAAGATGAGACCGTAGCATGTCACACCAGCTAACAAGGGGTTATTCCAGAGCACTCATACGATCAGGCTGTCACTGACTAACAATCGGATGATTAAATCATCAAAAAAGATAATTACCACAAAGGATTGTACCGCATCAGATGTATTTACATGTGTGGGTTCATAATGCTACTAAAATATTAACTACTAGCTCCCTATTAGATTATGTCTGTGAACTAATCCATTTATTTAAAAAATGGTATGAGGAAAAACTGGTATGAATGACTGTTAACATTACAAAAAGAGACGCAACCAGATACTATGTTTTTCAGGGTGGAAGAAGTTAAGATAGCATTCCCTTTAAAGTCAAAATGAAGAAAATAAAAACTGAATCTGAATGTGATGCAATCAACAAAATCCAAACTGGGCAATTTCAGAGGACATACTACTTCATTTCTTCAACAAATACATTTCACAGGGAAGGAAGGAAACAGAGAATACACCAGTGGACTTAAAGAGAATTCATCAGTTGCAACACTTGGATATTTCTGGTTTATGCAGATTGCATGAGATAGCATAAAGATATTTCTCACTATTTCTGAGACACAGAGAGTACTCCACAAAATTATTATTTCTTTGTAGAAAGGAAAGAAAACCCTTTTCCATTTTTGCCTTTTGGAGGTATTAAAAGGTACTGAATATTGTGAAGTATTTTTAACTAATTGGGTAGCATATGTTATTTTGAAATGTGTGGGTATTGTTTGACTTTTCTTTAAAACTTTTTAGTTGTTAATATTTGGGAGTGTAAGCACTATTTCAGATAGAAAGCATCCTCAATTTATCAACTCAGAGGTCGATTTCTCTCAGCAGTCTGAAAGGAATGTGAGAATGGATAGCATCTGATTTCTTCTGACCTGTTGAGTGAGACATTTATTGAAGTTCTATTATAATTCTTGGAAGTTTCCCAAAGTTACTTAGCATTTTGTTATAATATTCAACTTCCTATAAGCAACATCTGTTAATATTTTCCACTGGTGACATTGATTTTTTATTTTTGTTAGGACTTTGGTAATTTACTTTTATTTTTTAACTTGCTCTGATTTCATTTCTTTTGAATATTGGAAGAATTTTTTATTGTTAGTTTTAACATGTGTGTGTGTGTGTGTGTGTGTGTGTGTGTGTGTGTGTTTCAAAAGAATACGGAAGAAATGTATGCTAGATTGATAGCATAGTTACAGAAAATAAAACTCATGACAACATACTCAGTGTATATATTGTCTTCCAGGTAACATATAATAAATCACAATAGGTTAGGGAAGTAGAGGAAGATAAATTTTAATCTTAAAATGTTATTTTTAATTAAGGTAGAATGTGTATTCCTTCAGATACTTCTTGGTGACCTAAATATTTTAACATTTATTTGAAACATAATATAAATGTGTGTAGTATATCTATATATCTACATATATATATGCAGATATATGTGTGTATACACACACACACACACACACACACACACACTAGGTATTTCTACATATACATAGATATTCAGACATGTATACAATATGTAGGTAAATATATTTAGACATGGACACACACATATTCGGTGGAAGAGTAGAGAAATTTTCAGTATCAGGAGCTCTGTTCTTCCTCCCTTCAGTGGATATTTTATCAAGTTCTCTGGTTAGCACAAGTCTTATTCAACTTCAGGAATAATTGAGAACCCCAGTGTGAATAATTTCTATATTCTCCAAGAACATTCTTCACAGCATATCTACCCTTTCGCTGTGCAATGCTCAACTCTAGAAATACTGATGCCGGCCCCTGACAAAGTCTGTATAACCTGAGCAGGGAAAGTTCACATCCTTTTATATCTGTTACAACAGCAGAACATTTCCAGGGTAAAAACTGAAAAAAAAAATTGTTTTTGAAAAAGTTTTTGCCTTCAGTCTAAGCAGCAGAATCTATACCCCAAAAGATGAACCCTCTTTAAAAAATCGGAGTAAAGTCATCACTGACCGCCTTTCTCCAAGTTGGCCGTGTCCTTCTGCTGTTTTCTGGAACTTCAGTCACATGATTTACTCACACAGAGTTTACCTTCTTTACTGTTACTGCTTTCACAAAAGTAATTCCAAAGGCTTTTGATTTACCATTCTTTAGAGTTCTCCCCAGTAATTTGTCATTCCTTATGAACTGTGCAATTATGAAAATGAGCAAGAATAGCCATGACTACATTATTAACATATCTTAAGGTCTAGTGGGGGAAATGAACGTTAAAAATCATAAAAATAAACATAAGATTATGAATATAATAAGTGGTAAAAAGGAAGTTACATGGTGTATTGTATATAAGAGGAATCACTTACCCTGGTGTGTGGGGACTTGCCTGAGGAAGTGATACTGAGCTGAGACAGGAATGATTACTAAAAGGAAGGCAGAGAAGGAGGAAAGAACTTACATAGAGACTCTTTGGTGAGAGGAAGTATCTTTAGAAATTTTGGCAACTGAAGCTGGGGAGACAGGTAAAGTCTTACAGGGGCTCTGAATGATATAGCAGTTGAGGTTGGCATTTATTTTGTGAACCAGTAGCTGAATTCCCTTTGTAATTTGAGGAAATTTTCTCATTGTAGTCTTTGGTGGGATGCTGAACCTTTCCTTTTTTTACTGAAGGGAGCAGGCAACAGTAAGGAGCTCAGTTCTTTTGGCCGACACAGTAAAGAACTACATATCAGAGAAACAAAGGAAAACAGAGCAAAACATTATTGAAATATGTTTCAAGAGTGAATCCGGCCAAGTCAATAGAGGCCAAAGGCCCTAATGGGTTCGAGTTTTATCGCTGGTGCTGAGCTAACCCTGTGACATACAGACTTAGGTCATTGGATTGACATGTGTAGGTTATATGGCTGTTTTCTTTCCATGCATGCCGTTACCCAGAATGCATACAGAAAAACACATGTGGGGGGGGGGAGGTCAAAACCGCAATGTTAATTCATTATAATTACATTATAATGAGGGTAAGGTTAAACTAATGGAAGACTTAACATGCTGCTCAGGGGTCAAAAACCAGATAATTATGATTGGATTTCGCTTCCCTTTTATCATGATGTTCTAATCACAAAATTAGTCCCTGGAGGCTGGACCTGGTTGGTCCCTGGGGAATGCAAAGGGCCAATTACATGAATTATATTATATTATATATAAATCACATAATTTTTATTCAGCCATAATAGTGTTACTCTTTACCAAACAAACTGACATATGTATTTCTAGTCATAATTAATCATAGCCTATTAATAAAGCCTAAAATAAGAAAATAAGATACTGTATATTAATCTAAATCTACTTAGTGTTTTTCTTTAACACTGACAATTATGGACACAGGTATTTTCCTAACATCAACAATGTGTATAATTTGTTACATCTGTCATTCTTTTATAAAGTGTTGATAATATTAGTTGATAAAATATTTATATAAAGCCTGAGTTTAAAAACAAAAATGAATTTTGGCTTCATAGGAAAATATAAAATTCCAAGCACATATAATTTTACTTTAAATAGCCCCAAAAAAGAGAGATTTACACATTTTTCCCAATAATAGAGATACCAAATAAATATTTTCTAATTACGTATTTTATGTATCTTAGCTCTTCATTATTTATTGGTTGTTTTGAAACCATTTCCAATTGCTATTAATCCAGTTTATTAAAAGCTAAAAAGTTAACAGTATAAAAAAATTCTAAATATTTTCCTAATATGGAAATCATAGTCCTTAAATATACTAAAAAGAAAAAACAATAAAATGTTACCAAAATTAAAACAAACAAACAAAAATGTCCTCAGGAAACTTAGTAAGTCCTAGTCTCTAAAAATTATTTATGTCGTCATCCATTGACCGATTTTAATTGCCAGGTTATTCCATAACAAAACCCACAAAGAAGCTCGCTCACTTACACCAGGTTTTGACTTCAGTTATAACAGGGTTATAAATTATAAACATAGCAGGGATGAGAAGCTCACAGGGACAGCACAGTCCTTTGCATGAGACAGTCAGAGTAATTTTAGATACTTTTTTACTTTGTATTCTGATCTTTGAGAATTTTGAATCCTGGTGTCCCAACTGCGAAATGTAATATGTTGCAGTATGAAAATTACGAAGGCAAATTTAAGGCATTGTTGCAGAAAATAGTAACTTAGCTTGTTCTGACCAAGAAATAGTCAAATGAAACAAAACTTATTCTGAATACTTTTCTGTAAATTTGAGTGTATGAAGAATATCTATATTCATCTCAGGCCACTCAAATTTGAAACTGCTGCGTTTTTAATTAACTCAAAACTTAGAAGGGTCTGGTTTTTGTGATCTGCCATGAATCATCAGAGCCCAGTTCTATTTTAGAGATTTCACTTTCCAAAATCCATCCTCTTCTGTGACACACAAATGCTATTTGGAAAATGGACTTAATGCAAAACACGAATTTATCTTTGCTATTCATTATCTTTGAGTGTTTATTAACGTCCTAGAAAATTATGTTACAGTTTCCTATTAATTCTCTTCCTGAGGATGCACCTCGATTCCTGATGACAACTGAAAAGCACCCACATGCCTACCAGCCATAACCATGATGTTACTTATTCAGAAGCTTCAACAGCTATTCATCCTCACTGAATGTTTAGTCCACACATTTTTTGAAAATCTTGTTTATAAAATATGAGAGTACTGGTATATCATACATGTGTGAAAATTGATGAATTTATTTCTGTTGTTTTGAAAATAATGGTCTTTTAATTGGCTTTCCATTGGTGTGAATAATGTATACATAAACTATATATACATAGAGATACAAAAGGAGTCAGGCTTTTGCATTTCAATTATAAGAAGTAAGAATATTCTAGGGAAATAAACAAATAACTGGTTAAAGAAAAAAGGCCTTCATAGGATGCTGAATAGCTTTTTAAAAATAAATATTATGTAAATAGTATATAAAGAAGAAAACTATATGATAGAGAAAGAACATAAAAACTTCTCCCTTTTGAAAAATTAGAGATTCTGCAAGTGATTGCATGTTTTGGGAGTAAGTGGCACATATTTGAGACAGGCCAGAGGCCTGCAGAATACTTTTCAAGTATGAGAGTATCCATCCGTGTCATCCCTTGAACTTGAGCGTGTTAATACTTGTGCTGCAGTCAAGGAGAAGCCCAGATAGAATCGCAGCCACACCTGCAGGAGTCATAAGGAAGATTTAGTCATGCACAGGAGAAAAGCGGCATTTTATTGTCATTTTCATGTATTAAAGCCATGCACTAAGCAAGCACGTGGTGTTAGCTGTTACATATACTGATGTCATGATTGAAAAGCACTTCTTAAGTGAGTGCAGCTGTGGGATGCTTCCAGCAGGGGGAGGCAGACCCCTTCCTTCAGAGTGGGGGTGGCTGATTTCAAAGGCATCCCATCTGCAAGTAGCTATTCCTAGGGAGTTGGTTTGTTAGCATTCCAGAGCTGTCATTACCAAAACCATGACTGCTAACCCATCTTTGGAATCTTCCCTTTTGTGTAGACATATTCCTTCAACTTGCATTTCTTTACTTAAATCTGATGGAGGCAGTAAATATTGTAAGAGCAGCACATGGAGTTACTTACACAAAGTATTTTATTAGTAAATGTTTTACACATTGATAATTGTATTACTCTAGTCTAGTCCATAGCATCGCCTCAATTAATAATTGATCCTCCAGACCCCCTATTGAGTCTGGACCCTGGAACCACAGACTGCTTGACAGACGTCCCTGGAGTCTGGGCACAGCCACAGACACATTGGAGGTACAAACATAATATTGGGACCTTCACAGTTTTGCCCTCTAGCTTGTCTGTGGCTATGCCCTTTGTTTTCTCTGTCTTGTCCTGTCGGAAGGAGGAGAGCAGGCAAAGGTTACTTAACAATGTTCATTTAGTCAGAATTTTCAGTTGGTTGTTAAGCCTAGTCAGACAAGTGGATCTGCTGCTATCTATGTATCCTGTCTTGTTCCAGGTATCAGAGTCTTCTACAAGGTAAATTGAGATGAGCCAGGACTGCTGGGTTCCTTATAGAAACTCAGTCTCATCACTTCCAGTTCTGACATCTCAATGTGGACTTGGCGACAAGCTTAAAATAATGGATACATAAATAAATACAATTAATACCTCTTGGAATCATGCTAAACTTTCACCCTTGAATTTATAACTTTATGGTTTCCCAGGTACCTTTCTGGAAATAATGCTCAGCATAAATTATAATATTATGGATAATATTAATTATTATAATTTTGCTTGTTTATTTCTTTATTTAGGTCTATGACTATAAAAGGTTAGAATAGCCTTATACTCTTATTTGGAAAGTAAATAAAAAATCAACAACTGTTTAGGAACACTGGATACGCCATTGATATGAAGTTTTAAGTTTTGTGTGTGTGATTGTTCATGAAAGAGAGAGAGAGAGGAGAGAGACAAAGACACAGAGAGACAGGCAGAGAGAGATAGAAATCCTTTTTGATGCTATCAAGTTCAAGATTCTTAAAGACAGCAACCAATGACTAGTGGCACCCAGAGGACTGAAGGGAGGTGACTTGCACACATTTGGGTGGGAAGTGTGCCAGACAAACTTGAAGTTGTATGAATTCTGCATGCCCATATGAATAGAGGGAATCACACTAAATCTGGCAGAGGAGGTTTGAGACGGGAGTCATAGGCCCACTGCACATGGTTTTGTACCATGAACCCTGCCCAGGGTGGAGACTGTGCCAGGAGTACCCTGGGACTTGTGAAGTGCACAAATCTCTTAACCACATATGGCGATGCTGGACAGGACAAGTGACAAAAAGCACTTCAAGAAATTCCTCAAAATATTTATGTGATTATGCGATTACATAATTTCATGAGATAAGGGTTCCAAATATTTCATTTAGATAATAACAAAAATGATGAACAATGAATAATGGAAATTTCAGAGTGAGACACACTTTTAGTTTAGAAATTTCTTAAAAGCCATCCAACACTTGCTGTGACTTAGTCCTATGAACTAAACTTCTTTTCACTGTATGCTTGCATTGTGATTTTGCAATCAAAACAATTTTCTACTTCCCATTCTATTAATTAAAAATATACTACTTTCATACATATTTTTCCTGCTGTCTCTAAGTTTCTGTGCCATATTCCTTTTATTGTTTCCTTGAAATAATTCTAACCTTTCTTTTCTTATCCCCTAATGGCTGAACCTCCTTTAAACTATTCCTGTGTGCAATTCCATAGTTTAATCACATTAAACATAGAAGATCTATTATCACAAAAAGTGCATAAAGAGATATATACTTTCAATAAGCACTTATTGTCCACTTATCACCAGGAGTGGTAAGAAAGCCAGTCTTCCCTGAGTAGTTATCTCTTCAATGTAAGTTTTAATCTCTTTGACATTAAACAATAAAATCAGGACTTTTTTCCCCACTGAGTAAATTTAAGAGTATTGTGTTATACTTCTGTTTCTCAAAGAATGCCTCAGTCTATGTGATATGATTGAAAGGAGCTGGAGATGTCCAAATCTGTATAAAATGATTAACAGTTACACCAATACTTGGTAGGCTGTCTGTTTTACCAAGTCTCCTACATTTTGCTACCTGGAAGGGATAACACATTAGCAATACTTATTTTACCCCTATAAAATAGGTTTCTGGATTGTTGAAGTCCTACTTATCTTATCAAACATTGCTAAGACACCATCTCCTCCAAAGAAGACAAAAGCACTGATTACTTCCTTAGTTTGTATGTGAACTTCTGTACTTACATGTCCTCTCTTGGCTCATACAGTCTGTTCTAGAAACACATGTTTATTTTACTGTCTGTAAAAGACTTGAAGTGGTAAACTGAGGTTACTCACCATAGTGCCCAGTAAACCCCTGGCAGGTAGAGAGCACATAATTGTTTTCTGAATTGGATTCAATAGGGAAAAAGTTGAAGGGAGAAGCAGCTACGGAGCATTTCCTATGTGCCTTTTTTAACATGTGTTCATCTTTTAAATTTTCCCATGATTCTCTAACAATTCTTTCAAGAGAGCACGATCCAAAAAAGATGCAACAAAATGGCAGCATGAGAGGGACTTCCGAAAAACTCCTCTGGGGATTACAACTAATGAAACACCTAGACCTCAACCAAAGACCCTCTACACAATGCACAATCACAACTAAGAAACCCACCCATCTCACTAAGGTACCTACAGGTGGGCAGAGGGTTAAATAAAGGAGAAATAGGGAAGAGCAAGGACTCAGCCCCACTGTCCCACTTGTATCTCTACGATTGGGGGACGGAGGAAGAAGAAGGTGGCAGGAGAGTGCTCCAGGCCTCACTCAGTCCGTGGGACCAAGGAAAAGGGGCCCAGAGGTGGGGAACACTGCAACCCTTCACTTTGGCCCCAAGGAGGTGCAGACTGGTCCACAAAATGCAGCGACCAGACTTCACTCTGGTCCCCGGAGGAGGGGAAGCAAAGGGCGGTGAGGAGCCGCAGTGCTAACGCGGGAAGGAGAAGGAGAGAGGGACGACTGCGTGTCCCTCAGTCCACAACCAGGATGATCTAAAACACCATCAAACAGAACTAACAACCCCAAGGCTCAGGGCAAACTCCACGTGCAGAACAAACTAAGAACAACAAGGCGCAACCATGCCCAAACTCCCTGCACGACTCCTGGAGCCACAGAAAGAAAACAAAGCCACAAACACCCCTCCTTGACAGACCTCTGCTCACCCAGTATCAGCAGCAAACACCAAACAAAATTGCAGCAGCAAAGGCCCAGAAAGGCTGCAAAAATGAGAAACCAGAGAAAGGCAGTTTAAATTAAAGAGATGGGGACAGATGACCCATCAGAAACTGAGCTCAAAACAATGATTATAAAAATGCTTAAGGAACTGAGTGATAATTTCAACAGAGAGATAGCAAGCATTAAAGAAGATTTACAAAACATTATGTAGGACCAGAGAGATAATGACTACATTAACTGAAATGAAGAATGGAATAAAAGTCACTAAACCAGATAAAATAGAAACACAAAGCAGTGATTTGCAGGAAAAGCCAGCAGAAAACACCCAGTTAGAGCAAGCAGAAAATTATTCTCCCCGCAAAAGAGAGAGAGAGAGAGAGAGAGAGAGAGAGAGAGAGAGAGAGAGAATGGATTCAGATTCAGATTCCTCTGGACTGATATCAAATGTAAAAATATTAGAAGAATAGGTGTGCTGGAAAGGACAGAAGAAAAGCAAGGGATCAAGAAATTATTTGAAAAAATAATGACTCAAAATTTTCCTAACCTGGTGAAGGAAATAGACATAAAAGCCCAGGATGCACAGAGAATCTCAAACAAGATGATCCCAAATAAGAACACACTAAGACACATCACAATTAAAACGGCAAAAGTTAAAGAAAAAGAGAAAATTCTAAAAATAGCAAGAGAAATGCAAGTAGTAACTTAAAAAGGGATACCCATTCAACTCTCAGCTGATTGCTCACCAGAAACTTTACAGGCTAGCAGGGACTGGAAGAAAATATTCAGTGTGATGAAAACCAAGGATCTACAACCAAGATTAATGTATCCAGCAAGGCTAGCATTCAAAATTGAAGGACAGATAAAGAGCTTTGTAGATAAAGAAAAGCTAAAGAAATACGTCACCACCAGGCCAGTATGACAAAGAATGTTAAAGGGACTTCTTTAAATGGGAGGAGGGATGGGAGAGTGGGTAAAATAGGGGAAAGGGATAGAGAAGTTTAGTTTGATAGTCAACAGAAAATCAAAAGCAACAGAGAGATAAAACTCATGAACACAGTAAATAATTTTGTAGTTACCTGAGGGTAAGGGGGAAGGAGGGTGGGGGAGGAGGGACAGGGACACAAATATACGGTGATAGAAAGAGAACTGACTCTGGGTGATGAGCACATAATGCAACACATAGAAGATGTAGTGTAGATTTGTATATCTGGGACCTATGTAATTTTTACTAATCAATGTCACCCCAATAAATTAAAATTAATTAATTAATTAATTAATTAGAAAAAGAGAGTACAATCCAGAATGATTCAGTGAGAGAACAATTGAAACTGGATTTTCATTACCAAATGCATCTTGTTTTCTAGTGTTGTTCAAAATTATTCCTCTGCTGAAATAAATCAATATTTGTATCTGAACTGACTCATTTTAAACAAATATCATTACAGGTAAACGAGGGAAGAAGAATGACATAGGTATTTTGGAATTTATCAAGAAAAGATTGAGGCCACTTCATTTCCTTCACAAGAAAAGCAAATACTGGTAATATTTAACATAGATATTTTCTTATGGGACTGGAAATTATAAAAGCAGTTACTTTAAAAATGCTACTTACATTTTCTTATTTGGTTTAACTATTTAAAAGCACCATTAACACTTTAGTTGGTCGGAGAAAGTGTAAAGTATAGTGTAGCTAAACTTAATGATAACATTACTCAAGATTTAATAATAGAAAAGGTATTTTATGACTTTTCCTAGAGGAAGGCCCTCTAACTTTTGATAATTTCCTATCACCCTGCATGTATCATACTTTTAAAAAATCAGAATGGATAATCATAGAATTTAGGTAGATAATTATGTAAAAGTGCTTAGAAAAAGAAAATGTTAGCAATGCTAACGAAATACAAGTTGATGGTGTATAGAAATCAACATTTACCATTTATGGCTACCCAAAACTTTTAAAATACTGATTTTTTCATATTTAGATAGTTCATTACATTCTCACATTGTTAGTTACCTTTCCTAAAATAAAGATAAAATAAAATAAAATAAAATAAAATAAAATAAAATAAAAATAAAAAATTCCCCTGCTGCCAGTGTGTGGATATATCACTAATGTCTCACAAAATAGACATATCCATGCAAGAGTTTGAATTAGAGATGAGCTTCATGGAAAATGAGAGGGACCTTCTTTCTTGCTGCTGGCATGGGTGGAAACAAAGGCTGGGAACCTCTGTTCTCTGCAGCAGCATCAGGACACCTCTCAGCAGACCCATTGTGCAATGATGTTGGGAAATTGTTTTTGGAAGCCTACCCTATAGTCTTCCTGCAATACTGTGAGGTTTCAAACGTCCTTTAATAAATCCGGTGGGCCTCGAACTAGGTAGAATAGACTATTCTGTTGTCTGCAAATGAGTAACATATCTTATTTTAAAATATTATACTTGATACTTTCATATACTCAGAAATCTGTACTTAGCTTCACTCATTGTGAATCCTTGAAAAAGTTTTGTTGATGATAAACAAGCATTTGCCAAAATATAATTAAATAGGCTTTATTTTGTTGAAAACTTGTGTTTTCTACTTTCACTAATAATAATGTATGTGCTCTGTACTTAAATAGAGCTCCATCTTGTTAAAAAAGAAGATGCATGCTTCTTTTTTTATATTAATTCTGATTTTAAAACCTAACAGCTATGCCAAGAAATGTATTTTCTGAGACCCCTGTAAGGATGAATATATGTATAAGCCAAACTTTTTTTCTATATCCTTTTTGGAACTAGTTCATAAACATTTCTGCAGCCAAATAAATCTGTCAGTTTCTTCACTTTGAGAAGCAAAATTTATGGATTTCCACAAATCATTGCACAGTAAAATAAAAAAATAAAGTAACATAAAGTATAAAAATGATCTTTTATCAATTCAATATTCCAGCATTTTTTGGTTTCAATTTTGTATTATCTACATTAAAAAAAAAACAAATTTACTGTTTAGATCTTTCATTTTTCTATCACATTTAAAAGTGAAAGATCTTATGACAAAATCAATATTTTAATATAACATTATTCATCTTTATGTCCCAATAAACCAAACTGCTTAAATTGTATTCTTTTTTCTACTATTGGAATCATAAGAAGTTTAAGTTTCATTGGCTTATGAGCAAGCTTGAAAGATCTTTCTGACATTTTTTTCCCCTTTACTCCTCAAGTGCACATAATTGAATTGATCAAAACCCTTAATTATGATGTATTCTCATCAGTGATCCATATTCAGCCTTCATTTCATTATTACTTACTCATTTGTTTTTATGATAAAATAATGGACATTGACAACACTCTCTGACTGTATGTCATGCACGCCATATTTATACAATCTCTTTGAAGAATACCAAACTACGATGGGAAGTGAAGCAGACACAAAAGGTCTAGCTTTAGTCTTTTAGTAAATGACTCAGAGTCTTTACAGAGAAAGAACATACACTTAAATAGAAATGTGTAATAAAAAAGACTAATTAGTATAGCATTTCTATACTAGTCATTGTTTTCACAAATCAGAACTGCTAAAAGCTTAGGAAAATATTAAATTAGCAGATAAGTTATTTGAAACCAAGTGCAAATTAAGTTGTATAAGTCATGGTTACTCTACTATCTGTATTTAAGCATGGCGTGCCTTTTAGATGGCACAAAAACCCAAACTGACAGATGAATGGGGCATAAACATGATGCTCCTCATTTATTCCCAAGTAGAGTAAGTTGCAGATCACTCTTTAGAAACTCTAACTGGAGTAGCAGGTAGGGGAACAGCAATTAGAACAAAACTGAATCTCCTTCATATAAATATAAAGAATTATAATAACTTCTTACTTTACCTTTCAGAATTAAGCATAATGCAATAATTCTATAAATACATTGTTCTTGTTCATATTTTCTTTCATATATGTCTCATTAACTCATCTTCATTTTGTATAGGTATTTGTTGGCTTATCTTGAGCTAAAAGATTTTTATGGCAGATCTGATCTGGTTGGAGTGATAGTAGATACAGGTGGCTTTAACATTGGAATCCTGCTATAGGTGAAAATTCAGAGGCAGAATAACAGATATAACAAGGAGCACATGCTAGGGACCTTCATATTAATAACCAGCTGAGATTGAGTGTGATAGTAGATGATTTAAAAGTAAGTATGAGCATGATGGCTCTCCAAAGCTAGTCAAGGCCAACAGGCATCATTTGTTATTTTTCTATTAGTCATACATTCCTGAATTTGTCCCCTGGGAATTCCGTAACAGAACACCACAGACTGGGAAGCTTCATCAACAGAGACTAATTTTTTCACAGTTTGGAGGCTGGAAGTCCCAGATAATGTGTGGGCAGGTTGGTTTCCCCTGAGGCCGCCCTTGCTGGCTTGCAGATGGCCGCCTTCTCCCCACTGCCGCCTGCAGCCTTTGCTCTGTGCTTGCATTCCCCTCCTGTCTCTTCTGTGTGTCTTCACCTCCTCTTCTTATAAAAACACTAGTATGATAGGATTAGATTTTAGGATCAGGCCTAAAGGCTTGATTTTAACTTATCCCTTTAAGGTTGTAACACCAAAAATTGTCACACTGAGGTACTAAGGTTTTGATTGCAACTTAAGAATCTCAAGG
Organism: Lyroderma lyra; assembly: GCA_004026885.1. Lineage (NCBI taxonomy): Eukaryota > Metazoa > Chordata > Mammalia > Chiroptera > Megadermatidae > Lyroderma > Lyroderma lyra. The sequence continues at coordinate 25,115 of PVJL010004118.1, forward strand.
GGCACAATTCAGCCCATAACTATCTCCTTCCTTTAATATAATCATCACCCAGATATATTATGAACCCTATATGCCAGCCAAATTGGAAAACCCCTCTTTTCCTAATCAAGCCAATATTTTTTGCCTTCTCATTTTTGTAAAATATAGTCTCTTTTTCTCTCTGTCATAATTTTATTCATCTTTCAAGACATCACTGCTTCTCCCAGGGGCATTTTTAATCAATCCAGCTAGAAGTAATGTCTTCCCTTGGCTTCCATGAGTCTCGTGTTCATTACATTCTGTTACAGCTGTCATCAAATCCCATCTTCTATAAAAATTAGCATGTACTTTATTTCCTCTTTCACACTGTATTTTAGGTAAGTCCTGTTTTATTTATTTCCAAATCCCTGCATTACATAGTACAATACCTTGTATACAGTAGAGTCTAAATAGGTTTTTTTTTACTGGTTGTAAGACTTGATAGAAAGGGTTAGATATATATTTTTTCTCAGTGAACATTTTTCTAAACGTTTTCAAGTTTATCCAAGTAAAATTTACCATAAAAGTCTCTAATAAGTCACATTGCACTTTTGTATGGTTGCCTTGTTTAACACAGTTGTGTGTATTTCAATGTAATTTTCTCAGTGTTTGATAGATAGGCAGACAAAAAAGAGATTAGCAACTGACAGATTTAAAGAGCCAATGAACACTTGATCTAATTAGTTTATATAGAACAAAAATAATTATTTATTGGAAATATACAAAGAAAATTCTTCTGGTTGGACAGCAATCTTAGAATGTGAAGAGGAGAGTGCCATGGAGTAAACAGACAGGGAAAAGAACATTTAATAAGAATTTCCCTCAGGAAGAGAGCTGTGGTGGGTCAAAGACTCCGGGGCCTCCATATTTTCTTTTGGAGACAGTAAAAAGTTACAGACCAAAAGCCATATAAAATGTATAGTATGCTTATATATGGATATTTTTAATTGGAACCTCCTTTTTTTCTAAAGACTTCTAGCAGAATCATTACAGTAACAAAGAAAGTCTGTGTCTTTATCTTCAGGAACAGCAATAAAAGGAGTGGAATGTGATGATGACAGTGTTTGGAAAGTACAGTCATTTTCCCAAGCCTGTTTTGGGGGAAACGGATAATCTCACCTCTTGGGAATAAGTATAAAGAGGGTTAGTTTGGGGTGGGGGGCTCACTATAGGATAGGAAGAAGACAAGAAGAGGGGCACTTGAAGTCGTATAATGCTCTATAATTACAGATGGGGTTCCCACAGATGGGTCTTTTGGTTTTGTTTTGTTTTCCCTTCTGGTATGTAAAAGAAGGAACTTTTCTATGTTTCCTAGTTTTGACAAGCCATCCAGGAAGCCGGTCTTTCAAATCCTACACATTCATTCCCACAGATACTAAATTTATCCAGAGCACATTTTGGCTCTAAACTCAGAACAGATGGAGAAGAATGCTGTCTAAGCAGAGCAGAAATGACAGAATTACATTCTGGTTTGAATGTTCTTAATTAAGATAATTTATTGTGTTAATTCTGTGACTACATCTACTCTATAGGTAAGGATTGCTGGTGTAAGTATGGCCGGAATAGATGAGCGATATCATTCCCCACCCCACCCCCTTGATTTTTCCTAGCCAGCAGTGAAGTAAAATATAAAAATGGAAAGAGGATAAAAGGCAGGGAAAGAAAGGCCTGTCCCTAGAAAGTCATACTCACTAGTGCAGGAGGGGCCAAGCAAGAGTGGCCTGCTGAAGTGTGTATTTAACCTCGGATAGGCCTTATAAGCAAACAACTGGGAAGAACACTGCCAAAATTCCTTTTTCTTCTCTTTGAGGTAATGGTGATTAAAGCACAAAAATATCCTGAAAACATAGGAGTAACTGTAGAAATGATAAACCGACCTATACTGAATTTAAAAAGAAAATGATAAAGAAGATTGTAAAGAAATTCTCAGGCATGTAGACCATAGAGATCTAGGCCAGGGTTTACTTCTGAAATTGAAACTTGCAGGTGATAAATTTAATTGGGTCAATTCTGATGATTTCAAGGATGGATGTGAAACCGAAATCATGTGTATGTTCCAAGATGGTTGTCATAGATTCCAAGTTCCCAGAATAACCTGCATGCTTCCTGAAATTCTTTCTTGGTGTCTGTGGACATGGTATACTGAGTCAGTAAAAACTAAGAGCACTTCTTTCTATTAACATTGTGGTAAAATAAAATGGAATTCTGATTTCCTGTATTTTGCACCATGCATAGAAACATTTGCACAATGGGATAAAACCAGATGTGGTCACTCCAGTTCTTGAATTAAATCAGCGAGTACTTCTCAAACTTGAGCACGACAGTAATTACCTGAGGAACCTTGATAAAATCCTGATTCTGATTGAATCTGGGATGGAATTCTGAATTTCTAACAAGCTTCCAAATGATACTTGTTGCTAGTTCAAAAAACACACTTCAGGCCTTAGTTGACAAAAGACTAAGACCCTCTTGTATCAAATACTTTCCTAATGAGTTTCTATAAAGTTAGTAATTTTAATCAATTATGTTGGTCAACATTTGAAAAATGTAAAGTCCCTAAGTTGGGAGGGAGACAGTAGTATAATATGGCATCTTAATTTTTATTTTATAAATCTGACCATGGGATATCAGAGAAGAAAAATCACATAGACACCAGTATATGTGAGTAAAATTAAATTTTCTCTTTTAAATACATAATTAGCTTGATTTAAAATTAATTATTTAAGTCACTCTTGTTGGTCTTCTCCTCAGACATTAATTTGAGTATGTAGCACAATTTCTGCCTTTTTTGGCATTCAATAAATATTTTCTAAATGAATGAATGAGAACGTAAGTAATGAGCTTAGGAGTTTTATACTTCATGACAGTTACGTATGACAAATAATTCTTTAAAACATCTGTGAGATATATAAGAGCTGTCCAGAAAAAATCCAGCCATAAAAAGTACCCATATGGCTGGGTACTTCTGGGTACTTTCTGGACATCCCTCATACATATACGTACACCTATACACACACACACACATATATATGTATGTCTGTGTGTGTGTGTGTGTGTGTGTGTGTGTGTGTGTATATATATATATATATATATATATATATATATATATACACACGCGTATGTCTCTCTGTCCTTGGAAAGAGAAATATCAACTTTGTACCTGTATATTTATCCAGCACCCATTTTACACACTGTTATGTATGTTTGTACATTTTACATACCACATATTATGATTTGAGTAAAGGTTCTCTGTCATATACTTTGTCCCCAGTACTGCTTTAGAAACTATCATGTAGAGATTCATTGGGACAAAGAAGTTCCAAATATTTTAAGAGAAGCTAATATCTTCATGGTTAAGATAAACTATGTTAATTCCTATGTGGAAAAAAAAAACCACTTGAAAAATGGGTAGTTCAATAAAGAGGGGCAGGGAGACATTAAAAGAAGACAGAAGCAAAAGTGTCATTGCAAGAGATCACAGAACATGAGAACAAATTATGTTAGGCAAGGAATGATCTTGAGAGGACTTACACTTACTTTAAAACAGTTCCTTCTTCAAAAAGAAAACCTTGACAATGAGTCACCTTTGTATCTTCTATCTCAAAGTTTAATCTTTGTTGCCTTTTGGATTCCAGAGAACACTTGAATTTTCTCTACCTCCTAAAACCTCTCACCACCATGTGCTGCTTAATTTTTGTTCTAATGCTATGGTTTGTATTACATTTAGCACTATCAGTGGTCTCATCTGTAAAGTTTGCAGGTTAGTAAGATAATGTATATGTTACAAAAGGACGGCTGACTGCTTCTTGGCCCTTTGGCTCTAAGATCAAGTGGAAAAAAAAGGACCACTGATTGTAAGCCAGAAAACTCGGGTTCTGTTCTCAGCATTCCCAGTTTTTCTCTCTGTGGCCTTGAGAAACTTTTGAAAGTCTCTCGGTTTCTAAGTGACAGTGGGTGAATTCTGTCAATCTCTCTGTCCCTGAACATCTAAATTTCAATCCTATAAAGCATTTTTTGACAAAATAATCTTATTTAAAATAACCTAAATTACCATAGAATGCAAATCACAGACTTTGGCATCTCCTATTTCTGTTAAAAATATTTTTATGGGACTCTTTCCTTTAATGATGTGTAACTATATTTGACACAATCAAACTTACATTTATACTCAACATAATCAAACTTATGGTTTAATAGAATGTCTTTGGAAAAAAAGAGTTTCAAATAAAATGGAAACTGTATCATGTTCTAACATATTTTTAAAGAATTATGAAGTTACATGCAGATGTATTCTAATTAAATTCTTGAGCTTCTGAAGTAAATATTAAGTCAGAATTTAATTTTATTGTATACAAGATTTTCTGTAATGGAAATACCTTAGAAATAATTTTAAAAGTCTATGAGAAATTAATTCAATCTGCACATATTTATTTGTTATTTGTTTTAGTACAAATACTTAAGCCATTAAGAGAAAACTCAAACTCAAATTATCTACTTATATAATTTTTCTACAGTTGGCTGTCAGTTGATTGAGGCTAAATTCTTGTTCACATGTGCACTATAGAGTATCTCTCTCTATGTAGCAGGCATAACCAACAAGTGGAGTGCTGCCCAACACAAATTCTTAAAACACTGAGATTTTTTTGTGACTTTTTTTTAGCTCATCATTTATCATTAGTATTAGTGTATTTTATATGTGGCCTAAGACAATTCTTCTTCCAATGTGGCCCATGGAAGCCAAAAAGTTGAACACTGCTGCTCTATATAAAAGCCAAAACAAATCCATTGCAATTTTCAAATAATGTTGTGAAGACTATATTTTTTATCAGAAAATTCAAGAGTATCAAGTACTTTTAAATAAGCATGATATAAACTACACTTAAATAGGATTGCCTTGAATTACCTCAGATTTTTCAGCTATCTGAAGAAGAAATTAAGAACTTATTTTTGTAAAGGTTTTCTGAGGATTATTACACATATCACAATTTGTTCAATGTAAAACCATTTCGAGTTTCAAATAATGGTAATAAAAGATATCCAGGGGTGGAACAAAAGGTAGATTATTTAAATAATTTACTTAAACATTTCAAGGATAACTAAAAACTTTAAATGGTGTTTGTAAAAACTTTGGCCATCTGTTTAACTAAAAGTCATTCTGTTCTTAACTTCATTTTGCTGTGGGTTTCACCTGGAGGATGATACAATTTTAGTTAATACAATTTTGCTTTTTCAAAACATAAATTCAAAATATCTTTTGGATTTAATTATTTCTACACATAAAAAAATAGAAGGACTTTTTTGTTGCATTGATGGTTAAATTTCCATTTTCTTAGGCACATTGCAAGCATGAACCTTTAGATTTTCAAAATTAAATAATATACTTCTATCCTCCATTTTTCCATCTCAAAGTCAAGGAGAAAACCAGTGCAGACTTCAGGTCTTTTGCAATAAACTTTTAGATGATCTGTTTATGAAATAGTCATCTGTCTCTATAAGAATTGTTGTTTTTATTTTTTCCGGAAGGGAAGACTTTCCCAAAGTAAGAAAAGACAAGAAGCTAAATTTCCCTTTCAAAAGAGTCAAAATCACACAAGTCACTGAGAAACAGAGTGGAGAGTAAAATGGGGGTTTCAATTCCAAAATTCCAACATGACTTGCCTTGTTGAGAAGGGCATCGTATGGGTTTGAAGTCTATTAGAAAGTTTCAGGATGACTAGCGTTTGTACTAAGAAACTGCTGCAGTCAATGGGGCTGGCCTCTCCATAGTGGGTTCTGATAAACCTCACACGGGTTTCTCACATCCAGGAATTCTCTGCAGGTTCAAACCTGTCTCCTCAGAAAGTGTCAGCTTTTCATCCTCTGATCATTAAGTTATTGATACGTTATACTTAGTTAGTAGAAACTTAACAATAGGAGTTCCCTGGTGGTGCAGTGGCTAGGTTTTGGCACTGTCAATGCGCAGCCTGGTTTGATTCCCAGCCAGGGAACTACCCACATACAAAAAAAAAAAAAAAAAAAAAAAAAAAAAAAAAAAAAAAAAAAAAAAAAAAAAAAAAAAAAAAAAAAAAAAAAAAAAAAAAAAAAAAAAAAAAAAAAAAAAGAAGAAGAAGAAGAAGAAACTTAACAATAGGATGTCAGAAATAAAATTTAAAAAATAGAATAGGTAAAGTTTACTGTCTTCTCATCTTAAATCCATGATTCTGTCCAAAGAATTGCCTACCTCATTGATACCTCTTACCATGTCACCTGCATAGGAATACCTTTTATTTCATGATTCAAGCAACATTTTAAGTGCCAGTACTTCAAAGAACGTTTAATTCATCTAAAGTTTGATTCATACTACGTTGCAGCTGATTAATATCAGATGCATTCTTTAGAGCAGCTATGACAGGAAAAGTAGGAAGAGAGGAGGTCTGCTCTGTGTCAGGGAAGGGGAGGAGCAGGAAAGCATCACCCACGGGGTTCTGCTGAGCAGAACTTCTGTCCCTCTGTAACGAAAGGTGGCAGCTCTCCTGCTGATGGTCTCCTCTTTGCCTCAAACTGGCTGGGGAATCCACTCAGTCCCCTGATAACAGATTTAACACCATGATGAATTAGCAAATGATGCTATTTTAAAGAGACTTCACATAGAAATGGAATAGTAAGGTTTCACCATGTGTCCAAAAGCAAAACATAATATGCTTCCCTCAGGATCATAAATCTTTGTCCTGAATGCAACAGGCATGGAATGAAGTCTGTATTCTCAGTCTCTTGGCTGCCCCCCAAATCAGGGGATACCCTGAGGGAAAGCAGATGCAAAATGTCATCTCATTTCTGGAATCGCCCCTTTCATTCTCATTGCTTCACCAGCTCTCCAATACCTTTAAGTATTTGGGGTTTGCATTGTATTGACTTCGAAGTTGTCTTCTGCTAAGTTGTCTGCTGCATTCTACTCCATTTGTTCTCTGGAGGCAGAAGTCCCTCTCTGAGCCTTTTTGCTTCAAATCTTGTTTCACTTTAAATGTGTTTTCTTATATTACATCTTTGAGTATTCTTTTATTTATTCTGGTGGTTTCGTCAGAATGATTTCTTATATTACTTGCCTTTCTAACACCATATATCCTCTTTGTTTATAATTCTGAAAGCATTCTCTAAGATTATCTTCCACAACACTAATGTTATTTTCTTCATTAACGTATTTGTTCTTTATGGTTTCAAGTGCAAAATTTAAATCTTCTACTGCATTATTAATTTTTTCAATAAAATTATGAAATTCAAATTGAAGTACAGAAGCGCCAGGCTGGGGATTAGAGGACTGTTAGAAGTCAGATTAGATGTAAATGTCTATGTATTTTTTATTGAACTTCATTCTTTTATTTCCAAGGCCCCATCTCGTTTTGCTTGATAAAATTCTTCTAATATTTAGCAATCTTTAGCATCAGTTTTCTTAAATAGTGATTATTATAATTGTATAAACTAAGGTTTCAAATTTTATCATCTTTTTATTTAACAAATGACACCTTATGAAGTGTCGAAGTGTATGACAGAGAACTTAACCTAGACAGGGAGAAGCTCGGGCACTTCTGGTTCTTTCTAAAGCCCTGTGGGTGAACTCTGTTTACCGCAGAGCTCCATGGTAGCTTCCTTTCCCTTGCCCCTTTGTAAAAAGGGGCCTTTCTGTTTCTTCTTATGGAGCGTGTGCAAGCAGCTCTCTGTGGCTCCACGTACTGGATTATAATTTCTTCTTTTTCACAAATAAACCGTTTTTGGTGACTGAATACCTAGCCAATTTTTGTTTACAGTTGACAAAAACTAAAAACAAAACAATTTTTAACTCAATTGTCACATCCAGTTTCACACCAGCCCATGCTATAATTTTCTTTCCCAAAATTTATTCAGAATTTTATGTATGGAGGGACACATATCAGGAGGTACTTGAGTAAGAATGGACACTCTGAGAAAGTTCTGGGAGTGCTAATGACATCCTGTCAAGGCTTTGTATGATCTAAGGCAAGCTTTTGGGTCTTTAACGCACATTAAACAAGGCATACCCTTGTTATATGACTAAATTTGCTTTGAGGGGCCCTGCACAGTCACATTAATTAAAAATAAACAAATTACATAATGAAATATAATGAATAGGAAAGTACCTAAAATTTCTATTCTAAGCCTCCTAATTTAGCTATAGCAATTTTAAAACCAACCCCAGCAAAGAGCCTTTTTTTGTTGTTTACCATTCTTCTTTATAGGCTTTTTTCATTTGCTTTGGTAGGCCTTTAGAGTGATTTACTAAAGTTTAATTATTCCTTACAACAGGGGATCAGGGTTACCACCAATCTGCTGCAGGCTTAAGTGTTCTGTGCAATGTTATATGAGTTGAAAGAGAGGATTATGTCTTCTTTTATTTAAGGTGAACACAGTACAAGTGATTTAATTATTGTGTCTACCATTTGATAGTGTTGCATTGCTTATGGTATCTTTTTATTCTTTTTATTCTTTTAAAATGATAAAATTTCTTTGTGTCGTTCAATTAACTAATTTACTTACTTTGTAAATATGCATATCATCCTCTGGCACTGAAATATGAAGAAAACATCATTATCATTTGACTACACAATATATTTTGTATTGGAAAAGATTAAAATCTCCCTGGAATCCACCTGAGAGAGGTTACCTTTTACCTCTTCAAGTGAAAGTGTACCAGATCATTTGTACAACACTCTGTGCTCTAACCAGTGTTTTTTCTCCCACAAAAAATTATTTTGGTCTTGATGCCTTCCACCAAAATTTATCTTTACCTAATAGTACTTCTCATTTTATCAGCCACACCGGAGGTGGCTAATGTCATAAGGTTACCAGCTATAATAAATTTTTAAAGTATTACAGTATTAAAACTCTTGGATAACAATAAAAACTTTTTTAGTTTTAAAGATGTGTAGAATTCAATTTTCACCATAAAATAGAGTATGGTAATAAAATAAGAATTTATAGACTCTTATTTTAAGTAAAAACATGTGATAATTCCTTGAGACTTCATCAAAAACATCCCTTATTTTACTTGCAAAGTTTTATGGTAATTTTTCAAAACTTGTTTTCTTTTTTACCTTCTTTTGGAAAATAGCTTTAGACTTTTGACTCTTAAAATTTTATGTCACATCTTATTCCATCATGTTATTTTGATCAATTTTGTTATTTACATATTTTACTACAGCCTGGTAGACACATGTGAACTTCAAAGAGAAAAAAAAATCCTAGAGAACAGAAATTCCTTCAGTAGAGGAAGAAATATTGATGGGCAGACTTTAGTCCTAGTATTACCTTACCGCCAACCCAAATGCAGTTGGGAATCCTCATTCACACTGGAATAGAAGTGACCAAAAGCAGCAGGTTAGGGCACTGTAAGAGAGAAAATCTGAAAGGTGGCCAGAACTAAATTTACCTTCTCTACTCCAAACACATGTATCTAATTACTTACAGAACAACAAGATCCCATGGAAACATCTGCTTCCAACTTATTCAAGATCAAAATTTTCATTATTTCCAATACTCTCACATTTTCTCATTCTTTTTAGCATCTCTGTATACTCCTTCTATTGGTTTGAGTACCACTACAACGCAGAAACCTGGATGTCCTTTCTTCGTGACCCCCCTGCCCCACTCATACTTGCTGAACACTAGACAGCAAAACCCGAATAGCCTACTTTCTGAATTTCTTTCCAATACCTTATCTTTTCTCCCTCATGCCAATAGCATCTTGTTGGGCCTCTTCAAAAGTCATCCCAACATATTTAAATCATGTGTTTCATAGATGTGGATTTTTTTTTTTTTAAGAATTTCAATTAGCCTGTTTTAATAGTAGTGTGTTTCCTCCTCTCCACTGGGTATACTTTACATAACATAAAATAGTTTAAGATGTGGATTCTTGATTTGGGTTTTTATACTTCCCCTAAGTAAAATCAATGACAGTTTTAACTTAAGAAGAATTCTTTCTTGGAAGGGGAGAGAAAGGGAGAGTCCTTTGCATGGGTGGGGCTGGGAGTAGGCATTGCTTGGAATCAATCCTTCTCCTGGGATGGCTACTCCTAGAGTTCTAAAAACAAAACATAATAACAAAAAGACAATAAGAAAAACAGGATTTGGTGTGTGTATGATCCTTTTGTCTGGCTGTAAGTATACAGATGTTGTAATCAGCCTTTGAAGAATAGTAAGTCAAGGGATACTTACATCACCATACAATTCACTAGAGTGTGGGCTCCCTGAACCCCTCACTCTGGGCACCACTCACCAGTAACTCTGAACAATCCACTCACCTTGGGGGGAAATTCGGTTAACTGAGTCTGCTATCATTCGGACTGTGCCAACCTTTCTTAAACAAATGAAAGCCACAAGATACTGAATGAAATGACAGTGGCTTTATCTCAGTTTTTGTATTGTTTGTAAAACTATGCCAGGAAAAAAGCAACAGTTTCCACCTTAAAAAATAACTGTTTTCATTTGATGCAGTAAACAAACAAACAGAAAAGCCCTATGATTAATCACAGGTATTTTTCTTAGATATTATTGCGTCCTTTTGTCTAATCTCATTATATCCGTTGTTGTTTTTTTGTTTGTTTGTTTGTTTGTTTTTTAAGAAGACAGGGTAGTTACTTTTTTGTTTCAGAACTCTTAATGTGAATAATTAACTTGGTGTACAGGGTTAGAATTCCAACCCTATGCAATGTTAGAAGGGGTCAAAGAGCTTGTGCTCAATGGTTTTAAAGCCTTGCTCATAAATAAGGGGTCAGAGTCCATATGTAACTTCTGAGAAGTCATAGGTGGCCAGACCTAGGCATGTTTGACAACGACCTCTGTGGTGCCTTAAGGCATAAAATGATCTCACTCAAACTGGGATTTTGGTAGAACATCATGTTTCTGTCCAGTAGAGACCTCATAACTCTCTGAGCAGAGCCATATTGGATATTTTCAGCACAGGCACTATTGGAATCTGCTCTGTAGGGGGCCAGAACAAGCCTCCTCCATCCAGTGGAGACACTGTAGGTGTGGATGTCCAGCACAGAAGTGACAGCAAACAGGCACTGCCAAGTCTTCTATGAAAGCTTACAGTAACCTTCTAACCAGCGGTCACATTGGCTTCCTTGGGTCACATTGTAAGAAGAATTGTCTTGGGCCACATATAAAATACACTCACACTAATGAAAGGTCACAAAAACATCTTACAGTGTTTCAATAATTTGTACTGGGCCGTATTCAAGGCTGTCTGGGCTGCAGGTTGGACATGCCTGATCTAAACTGCAGACAGGCTATCCATAAAATTGTTCTTCCTTTACTCATCTATTTGACAGAATTTTAGTGAAGATTATATGGAGGTACACTTTAGAAATTGTTTAGTGCCGAGTACATAAGAAATAAAGATAAACTTTGTTATTTTGTGCCTGATATATAATAAATGTTTATGAACTATTGTTATGTGGTTGTTGGTAGTATTTTTCTTGTATAAAACTTGTGAACATGCATTCTTTATTTCCCTGTGATAAAGTCTTTCTCAGAATCCTCCGTGGCATTTTATGCAAACAGATCACTGGATATCTTTTTCATTGGACAACTGAACTTTTGGATGAAATCAACTTATATCCTCAAACTAAAGTATCTGTTAGGTCAGTCAACTTCTCAATGCCTCTTTTTCTTCTTCATAAAATTAAAATAGTTGCATTCTCACAAGATATTGTGCCAGGATATTGCGTATTGTTTTTCCACTTATTCTTTTATGTGAATTCAATAAATATTCTCTGTGCCAGGTGATGGGCTGAGAAATGGGAATAACAAGAAGATCTAAACTCAGAGCTTGTGTTCAAATGGGCAGGAGGTATGAAAACAACTTGAAAGTTATACTGATCTGCGAACCTAAGGCAAAGTAGTATTGTAGTAAGAGGGCTATTTTAGTGGTTGCAACTGCAGATATCTTGAACATGTGATGGGTTTGAAATTTTAATTTAAAAATGAATTAAGAATTTATCACGTAGAAATATTTGAATTAATTATTGATGAACACATTATTTTAAGTGTAAGGTATGTGAAATAGGGTTTTTTTTTTTACCCTTAAGCCTAATATTTTTGTGTAGTTTATATATTAATAATAAAATAATAGTAAAACATATCATAAAATAATTTAAATTTAGTATACTATGTATTTAAATGAGTGGTGGGTATGAATATTTCAAATGTCTAAAAACACATTGACCAATGGCATTCTCTTCATGAGAAAGTGTGGTCATTTTAAGATATTAAACTGTTGCTAAAATTTACTTGACTCTAAACTTGCTTTCAATCTTTGTTAGAATAAATTACAATCTAAATTTTTAGAATTTCTAATGCCATATGAACCTGCTACTAAAAAAATATTTGAATGCTACACTTAGTTATATACCCTTGTTCTTTGACTCATATGACATATGTTTTGCTAATCTATACAATAGTTCTTTTCCTTATAATTTACAAAGTAAACTTAATCATCAAGAAAGCTATTTAAGTCTTTCTTCTGTTTAGGGCATATTTCTAGTATACCTGATCTGACATCATTTGAAATAACTTCAACTGTGCAATTACATAGCAGCCTAAACAAATTGTCTCAAAATAAAATCATTAATCTTAAGGCCTAATTTTTAACCCTAGTATTAAAATTACCTTTAACATGCTTATAATCAAAAATTGAATCCCTAGCATGAAACCCTATTATCTATCTCCATAAATAGAGCGGTGTGTGACCTGCCTTGAAATTGTCACATGCGCTGATGCTTGCAAGCAGTAACTAATTATATGACAAATCAAGAAACTCCTGGCTATATACATTTGAATTTTACATAAAGAGAAAAGAAGAACTGTATTTTGACTAAATGGTTCTTTAAAGAGGTTTTGGAAAAAATGTTAGGTACATAGATGATAGAAACATTACTTTCATAAATAATAATTAAAGTATAGTTTGGAGTAATAGATAATTCAGTGGCTTGATTTACTTTTGAATTTTGGCATGAATAATAGTTTCTAATTTTAATGTTAGTATTTTTACCAAAATCCTAAAACTAGGATAGACCAATGATTTTTATCAGATACGTTTCTGAGGCATTTTTAGGTATTTGAACAATCTTGTCCAAGTTCCAATTGTGAGTGTTCCTTCAACCTCAGACCCATCCAGTGCAGCACAAGTTGAATTTGTGATGAGAGAGAAACAAGCAATAATAGCTCATAGACGTAAATTTTTTGAAAACTGCCATTTTAATTTTCCCTTAAATATTTTATTCCTATAGTTTTTAAAAATGTTGGCTTTTAGTTAAGTCCAATGCAGTAAGTATTTGTTGAGAATATACTGTATTCATAGTTCTGTGTTGGTTATTGAGAGGTAAAATGACATAAAATAAGGCTGTAGTAAAGGGGAATAATCACTTCTGATGATTATAATTTCTACATTCTTCTTGAATTTGAGGTTGATAATTTTGAACTACTTTCTCTTTTTGCCTTGAAGAACTATTTCATCCTTTAAGAAAACAACAGCAATTTTTCCGCAGACTTTAATTGGACAGTCATTACTTGAGCCACTATTGGCTTTGTAGTCCATAACCATTCTTTGATTTGTGAACCCTGATAATCTAATGTATTTCCCTTTGTCCATTGGTTTCTTCTCCTTTGTTCAACAGATACTTTACTTTTTAAAATTAGGCTGAGTTAGAGAGAGAAACATCCAGAAGTGTGTTATTTCAAAAATATATAAAGGAAGTCTATTGTTGCATCACTTTTGATGCCTTAGACTTCTGGGTAGAGTTTTATAACTACAAAAATTCCTCATTAAAATATAATGTAGCTGTATACTTTGTGTCTTATGCTTATATCACTAAAAAAAGAAAATGGAAATGTTGCTGAAGCACCTGTGTTACTAAATCATATGATGATCTATATTCAAATCACAAAGGGAATCACTTAAATACTTAGGCTGAACATTTGTTTTAAGGAACAAGAACAAAAATTAATCATTAAAATTCAGTCCAACAATCATGCATTTGGATTTTCTTTTGCCAAAGTTTGAAATGGACATGAATGGATATAGCATTCCTAAAATGAAAAACATCTGATGTGAAGTTGACTGTTTTACATAATTTATAGTAACTCTCTGTAAGCATTCTGTAGACTCATAAAAGAAACTATCAGCATTTTTTTTAAATGTAAACAATTATGTTTCACATATTTGTATTATACTCTCTCTAGTACTTTATTTTCTACAGAAAATGAGCCCTGATAAGGTGAGCAAGTTACCCAACAAAATTAAATTGTGTCATCTAAATTTTTGATGATTAAGTAATTATTAACAAAATCACTTCTTTTCCCCATGTGCTTTAGATTTTTTCACTCTTACTTGAGTAGGGTAATGCAGAATTTATGTTTTGTTGTATTAACATAGTAAATATAATAGCATCATTAATTGGAAAGTAAGACAGCATTAAGTACGAAATTTAAAATGCTCAGTAACCACGGACCTCTTTCCAACTAATTTTAAATATTATTTTAATAAATAATTATGCAAATCTTGTTACATGGCAAACACTATTTATCTTTTGTTGCTATTTTTCATTACAATCTTATAAGGTGAGCACTGAGGTTCAAAAGATTAATCCAAGGCAACATATACAGCCAAGTTTTCTGTATCTCATGTGGCATCCTTGAATTTAGAGAGAAATCACTTCTTATACAAAGTCCCATGTACAAATCTTGGCTCTCTTGCTGCCAACGGGTGTCCTGAGACATAAAGCAAAGTGAAGGTGTATTACTGTCTAGCCCAGTTTTTCCAATGCTTTTTCAAATCATAGGAATAATTTCAAACTATATCACTGATATTTTTGTTTCCTAAATATTATAGGAATAATTTTAAAAATATATCAGTGACCTTTGCTTTCCTTAAATATTATACCAGAAAAAACACGTGTTTTGACTGTCTATTCTACTTGTAGTATATAGTATAGTTCCAGGCCCTTTGAGATACTTACAAGCTAGTAGTAGCCATTATACTAGTTCTTAATCAACTTAAAGAATGGTAATTAAAAAAAAAAAGAATGGTAATTTAAGACAGTAAAGAACATGTATTAAGTAACTAGATAGGACAGGGCTTAATGACATTACTATAAGAATTTAAATATGATTTGCAAATATTAATTTGGTAAGGGTAGCATCAATTTTGCTGGATTATTCAAGGAAAAGTTCATACAGAAGAATCCAATTCATAGATTACTAAAATATTAGAAAAAGGACCAAAGACGGATACAGTTTATTATTATGACTTCCCATTTTAAAGATGAGCAAAACAGAATCAAACAAGTAAAGTAATTATCAATATGTCACAGAAGAAGGCTTTGACTTTATCTTTGAGGCCATATTCTTTGCTTTTCCAAGTTTGAGGATGCTTATTTAAATTTCTTTAATTTCAAAGTTAAAGAACTTAAACTCCTGGCCAGTGCTCTTTTAATTACACACATTGGCTAGCACATAATGTTTAAATAGATGAAGAAAAAGATTTTGGCAAAATCATGAAGAAGAAATTGAAAACACTAATTAAAAAAAAAGAAATATATATATATATATATATATATATATATATATATATATATACATCCCTATGTTTATTGCAGCATTATTTACAATAGCAAGATATGGATGCAACCTAAATATCCATCAGTAAATAAATGGATAATTAAGATGTGGTGTATGTATACAATGGAGTAGTACTCAGCCATAAAAAGTGATATCTTGTCATTTGTGACAACATGGGTGGACCTAGAGGATATTATGTTAAGTGAAATAATCTGGACAAAGAAATACAAATGTTGTATGATTTCACTTATATGCAGCATCTAAAAAACAAATGAACAAATGAAACAAAACAGAAATAGATGCAAAGACACCAAAAACAAACTGATAGTTCCCAGATGGGAGCAAGGCAGGGGCATGGGTGAATAGATGAAAGAAATTAAAAGATACAAACTTCTAACTATAAAATAAATAAGTCACAGAAATGTAATGTGCAGAAAAAGTAACATAGTCAATAACATTGTAATAACTTTGTATGTTGACAAATAATTACTGGATTTATTGTGATAATTACTTGATAAGGTATTGAATCACTATGTTGTGCATTTAAAACTAATATAATATTGAATGTCAACTATACTTTCAAAATACATTTAAAGTCTAGGAAAGAAAAAAGATAATAATAGTTAAGTGTCAGATGTGATTTTTAGTACTATATAAAGAAAAAAATGAACTGGAGTGGGAAAATGTGTAATGAAACATTTATGGAAAGGCAAAATCATTATTGTTATTATGAAACATCAGGTGATGAAGCTTAAGTTTTATCTTATGGACAATAAGAACAGAGTTTTTCAAGCAAGAGAGTGAGGTAGAAAATGTGATTTGGTTACAGTGATAGGAGTTGGAGAAGAAAGAAATGAAGATGTGGAGTGTACTTAGCGTAGGTCATTCTGCCATCCAAATATGAGGCAATAAAAACTTTATTAAAATGTATTAAAGATAAATCAACCTATAGAAATGTAATGGGTGTATGAAAGGAAGAGTGGAAGAATTGTCAGTAATGCTCCAGAGACTTAATTTACAAATTTCTGGAAAAACTGAACTATTTTATTGAAAAAAATAATATCAGAAAGGGAATTTAGGTTATGTTCTAGGGCGGGGGGGGGGGATGGCAGATAGGGTCAGCTCAGCTTTAGAAATACTAATCTTGAGGAAATGTCTATCCAGAAATAAATATACACAGAAACAATCAAAACACAATTAACTTCTAATAACTTCTAAAGATAGAATTTGCCATTTAACCAATAATTTGTTTTTTGTTGAGAGTTACATAATTGGATAGTTTTGAATTCTCCAGGGTAAATCTAGACAATAGAGAAAACTAGTGTAGCAGATGCTAAATGTGACTTTTTAGATTTTTCCTGTTGTTTCAGAGGAGCCCAAGGATGGATGGAACAGAAGCCAGACATGGATGCAGAATATTCTATGGTATTGTGACAGGAATTTTTGTTCCCTGTAGCTCATCAAACATCTCATGGAGACAAATGAAAACTGATTGACAGAAGAGTTTTCTTAAAGAAAGATTTTTAAGTGCCATAAGTGTCCTATTCCTCCAATTGTGTTAAATAGAAAAACTTCAGGAATCATATAGGGTTGACATGTCTTCCCTGAAAGACATTTGCAGATTGATATCTGACTGACACCTTAAAAATATCTAATGGCAAGAGGCTGTGGGAAAGCCAGAATAGCAGTGAACAGAGGAGCAACAGTGAGAAGGAGTGCAATTAAATGTGTGGATTTCCTGTGGTCCAATTCATCAGTTAAGGAAGCTATAGTAGAAAAAAATGCAATCCCTTTATTATTTTCTTTTTCTTCAGAGGTACAATTATTTCCTCTGTAATTCCAGCACTGATCTATGAACTTACAAGTGAACAAAACTAAGGATTAACTTTTAAAATGTAAACTCAGGTAGGGGAGTCCAGTCAAAATGAAAGTATATACTGTGCTTATGAATGGGAAAAATTATCATCATTGAAATGGTAATACTACCCAAAGCAATCTATAGATGCAATGCTATCTCTTTCAAAATACCCATGGCATTTTTCACTGCAGTAGCACAAATAATTTTAAAATTTATATGGAATCACAAAAGACCCAGAATAACTACAGAAATCTTGACAAAGAAGAACAAAGTTGGTGGTATCATGCTACTTGTTATCAAACTATACTACAAGGCTATAGTAATCCAAACAGCATGGTAATAGCATAAAGAAAGACACTTAGATCAATGGAACAGAATTGGGAACCCAGAAATAAACTCATGTATATATGGTCAATTAATCTATGATAGAAGAAGAAAGAACATACAATGAGGTAAAGATAGTTTATTCAATGAATTATGTTGGGAAAACTAAACGGACACATGAAAGAAGTGAATCTGGAACTTATTCTTATACTATCTCTAAGAATAAACTCAAAATGGATTAAAGACTTAAATGTAAGAACTGAAACCATAAAACTCCCAGAAGAAAACATGGGCAATAAACTCTCTCACATTGCTTTTAGTAGTATTTTTTATGATCAATCTTCATGGGCAGGGGAAACAAAAGAAAAAATAAACTATGGAATGGCATCAAACTAAAAAGATTTTGCACAGGAAAGGAAACCCTCAACAAAACAAAAAGACAACCTACTGAATGAGACAAGATGAATCAATTATACACTTAATAAGGGGTTGATATCTGAATTTATAATCAACTTAATACAATTTAACACCAAAAAACAAATCTAAATAAAAATGGACAGAGTACCCAATTAGCCATTTCTCCAAAGAGGACATACAGATGGCCAATAGACACATAAAAAGATTCTCGATGTCACTGATTTTCAGAGAAATGCAAGTTAGAACCATAATGAGATATCACCTCACACCTGTCAGAATGGCTATCATCAATAAATCAACAAACAAGTGTTGGTGGGGATGTGGAGAAAAGCAAACTTTTGTGCACTACTGGAGGGATTGCAAATAAAACAGTTTAGAGGCTTCTCAAAAAATTAAAAATAGAACTACCTTAAGACTCAGTAATTCCACTTCTGGGTATTTATCCAAAGAAATCCAAAATACTAATTCATAAAGGTATATGAACTATATGTTCACTGCAGCACTGTTTCCAATAGCCAAGATAAGAAAGCAACCTTAGTGCCCATCAATAGATCATTGGATAAGGAACAGGTGTTACATATATATAATGTAATATTACTTAGCCATAAAATAGAATAAATCTTATCACTTGCAACAGCTTGGATGGATCTTGAAGGTAGTATCCTAAGTGAAATAAGTCAGACTGAGGAAGACAAACACCATATGATCTCACTGATATGTGGAATCTAAATAACAAAATAAACAAACAAACATAGTGGAAACAGACTCATAAATACAGAGAACACACTGATGAGGGGTGTTGGATGGCTGAGTGAAAAAGGTGAAAGAATTTAGAAGTACAAATTGGTAGTTACAAAATAGCCATAGGGACGTAAAGTACAACATAAGAAATACAGTCAATAATTTGTAATAACTATTTATAGTGTCAAATGATTACTAGGCTAATTGGGGAATCACTTTGTAAGTTATTTTAATGTCTAACCACTATGCTACTCACCTGAAACTAATATAAAATAATACTGAATGTTAACTCTAATTGAATAGAAAGTAAATAAATAAAATTCCTACATTTGGTTCCATAAAAAAATGTAAACTCAGGGTGAGAGATGCCTATACATATGTCTTCAGGATATATTTGGTGAAAATTAGGATAGGGCCACAAAATCACAACCTTAGGTGAACTTTCATTTGTGACTAATTCTATTTATTAATCAGTTTTTACATAAGAAATGTAATTTCCTCGTTAACCCAAATAGAGCCATTCTAAAAAATATGATGGGCACAAACATCAGATTTAGCCTTTTCTAGAATATCAGAACTTTTTCTTTTGTATTTGTTTCTTTCACTAGTACTAAATAACATATTTATTTTTATAAGTATATCTGTATCTTCTCCCAATACTCAAATTTCTCTTTAGTTCTTTTTAGAATTTTTCTTTGTTCAGGTTATGCATCCATTATAGGAGAAACCCTTACAGTCTTCCTTATTTGAGTGAATCTTCTTATGTTCTTCTGTTTCCATTAAGAAAAGTGAGAGAGATGAGAAGGAGAGGAAAAAGACATCTTGATATATTCCAAATTCCTAATCAAATTTAAGGTCCATTTTAAATTCTTCAGAGATTATTTGCCTTAAAATCTCACAGAGTTAAAACTTGTAAGAGCAATATAAGTTTATAATGGGTGATGGTGAAACATCAGAATGATAAAATTTATAATATCTTTCACATATATTTTTTTATTTGTACTTTACAACAAATTGAAGTAGGTTAAGTAGGAATTGTTGCTTTTATTTCACAGAGAAGGAATCTAGAGATAGAGGTGAAGAGACGACCGAGAGAGAGAGAGAGAGAGAGAGAGAGAGAGAGAGAACACAGAGATAGAATAGGAAAGACTAGATCTAGAGGATCTTTTTAGGGAAGATGTATTAGTCTGCTGGTGCTGTCATAACAAAATATCACCAACTGGGTGACTTAAGTAACAGAAATTTATTTTTTTACAGTTCTACAGGCCAGATGTCTAAGATCAAGGTCTTGGAAGATTTGGTTTCTCCTCAGGCCTCTCTCCTTGGCTTGCAGAAAACTGCTTCTTGCCCTGTCCTCACATGGTCTTTTCTCTGTGTACATGTACTCTTGGTGTCTCTTTGTGTGTCCTAATATCCCCTTCTTAAAGAGACACCAGTCAAATCGGATTAGGACCCACCCTAATGACCTCGTTTTAAGTTAATTACATGTTAAAAGGCCCTATCTTTAAGTACAGTCACATTCTGAGTTTGTGAGGTTTAGGGCTTCAATATGAATTGGGAGTGTAGGGCACAATTAAGTCCATAACACAAAATATAATACTTTTATTAGGGAAGACAAGATAGTAGTAGTAGAAAGAAATAGATCACAGATAATTTTCTCATGCAGAATTAAGAGGATTTAAGGATTGACTTGGTGTGGAAGGTGAGATAATGTCTTTACATTTTCTAGCTTGGCCACATGGATGTATAGCAGTACATTTAATTACAGTGTGTGTATATATATATTTTATCATATAACATATATGTGATAAAATGCAGATTTAGAAGGTAAATAAGGACAATCACCTATTAATTCCTTCAACAAATATTTAGCATGCTTCTACTGCATACCTAGCACTTTTAGAGAAACAAAGTCCCTAAACTCGCCTAGTTTACACTCGGTGGTTCTCTAAATCAGTAACATTTAAGGTATCTATTAGATATTTAAAAAATTAGATACGGAAAAGAAGAGATGTTGTAAGCAGTTGAATGTATAAATCTGAAACTCTGGGGTTGGGTTGCCACGGCTGCTATAAATTTAGAAATATATATATATATAATTAAAGCCATAAACCTGAGTGAATTCATCTAAGAAGTAATAAGGCTCAGAACCATTCTCTGAATCAGGTAAATGTATACAGTTTATAAAAAAGAAAGGACCAGTAAAAGATGGAGGTTAGGGAGTAAAAAAGAAATCTAGGTTTAGAGATGTTCAGCAAATTGCTCAAGATTGTATCACATTAAGAAAAGCTGAAGGTAAAAATTTGTAGTTAGTAAATAAATAAGTGTGGATATTTAATGCTCAGCATAGTGATTATAGTCAATAATACTGTATTATAAACTGTAAAGTTACTAAAAAACTAGATCTTAATTGTTTCCACAATAAAAAAGAACAATTATGTAAAGTGATAGACATGTTAGTTAACCTATGGTAGTAATTATATTGCAATATATAAATGTATCAAATGAAAACATTATACATCTTAAACTTATTCAATGTAACATGTCAATTACATATCAATTTAAAAAATCAAAACTTTGTTTTCTGAAGCCACATGCTAGATTCTGTCTAGTGATCAATACGCTATCCTTTATACTTTCTTTGTAGTTTAAAATAATTTTAAGTACTTAATGTTTCCAAAGTTTACATGTATTTACTTATATCGATATATATTGTGTTAGGACCAGTGAGAGGTATACCTGGAAAACTCCCCTGAAGTTTACAACGAATAGAGTTACTATAATTCTAGGAAGGATTCCCTGCACAATGCACAAACACAGCTAAGAGACCCACTCATCACATTAAAGGGCTTGCAGGTGAGTAAAGAGGGGCAAACAGAGGAGAAAGGAAGGTGGAGTGAAGACATGGGCCAAGTGGAGTCTCTGCTTAGAACTCTGTGGTTGAGGAGAGGTTAGGATGAAGATGGTGGCAGAGCTCACTTGGTCCAAGGCACAGAGTTAAAAAGGAGTGGAAGCTGGGGCTGTGAGAAATCGCAACCAGATTGCAGTTTGGCCCCAGGAGGTATAGACACTGGTGCTTCAAAATGCTGCAGCCTGACCTCTCTCTGGTTCTGAGAGGAGGGAGAGCAACACAGGTAATGAGGAGCCTCAGCCTGATCTCTCTGCAGCCAGGAAAAGGAGAGAAAAGTCTACAAGTGTGTTCCTTTGACCATGAGCAGTCCTGTCTGAGGGACCAGCATACAAGACAGCTTGTTCAAAAACTCAGAGCAAAGACCTCAGGGCAAACTGAAAACAGAAAATTGTAAACCTGCACTGTGCACTGGGCCCAAAGTGCCAGGTTAAAAACAAAGGCATGAACCCTAAGTGCCCTTCTCAACCTGTCCTTCCAGACCTCTGTTCTACCTACCTCTTCCCAGCATTAGCATTGAGCCCTGAAAAATTTGCAGCAATGAGTGTCAGGTTAAGCAGCAAAATATCTGCAAACATAGAGACTGCCAGAATGAGGAAATGAAGAAATACAGTTCAAAAGAAAGAACAGCAGAAAGCCACAGAAATCTAGATGGAGAGAAACAGCCTAGCAGATATAGAGTTCAAAACAATAGTTATAATGATGCTCAAGGAACTTGGTGAAAATTTCAACAGAGAGATAGCAAGCATAAGGAATCACATAGAGACTATTGAAAAAGACAAGGCATATTACTCAAAGCAATTTACAGATTTAACAAATTGCCATCAAAATTCCATGACATTCTTTCAAGAAATAGATAGAAAGTTATCAAGTTTGTATAGAACCACAAAAGAACCTGAATAGTCAAAGCAATCCTACATATAATGAATAAGGCTGGAGGTATCACATTCCCCAATTTCAATTTATACTACAAAGCATCAATAATCAAAACAGCATGGTATTGGCAGAAAATCAGACACACAGACCAATGGAACAACAACAACAAAAAAACCCAGAAATAAACCCACAAATACATGGGCAAATATTTTTTGACAAATAAGTAAAAAAATATACAATGGGGAAATGAAAGCTTCTTTAGTAAATGGTGCTGGGAAAATCTAAAAACCACATGTAAAGAATGAATCTGAACTGCAAACTGTCACCATATATCAAAATTAACTCAAAATGGATTAAAAACCTTCACATAAGACCTGAAACCATAAATTTTATAGAAGAAAACATTGATACAAAACTCATAGACTTTGGGTTCAGAGAGGACTTTGTGAACCTAACCTCAAAGACAAGGGGAGTAAAAGCAAAATTAAATGAGTGGGTCTATTTAAAACTAAAATGTTTCTGCACAGCAAAAGAAACCATGAAAAATGCAAAAAGACAACCAACAGAATGGGAAAATATTTGCAAACAATGCCTCTGATAAGGAGCTAATATCCAAAATATATAAAGAACTTGTATGACTCAACAACAAAAAAAACCCCAATAGTTCAAGTGTAAAATGAGCAGAGAACATGAATAGACACTTCTCCCAGGAAGACATACAAATAGCCAAGAGATATATGAAACAATGCTCAACTTTACTAATTATTAGGGAAATGCAAATCAAAACCACAATGAGATACCACCTCACACCTGTTAGAATGGCTGTTATCAACAAGACAAGGAATAACACGTGCTGGAGAGGCTGTGGAGAGAAAGGAACTCTGGTACACTGCTGGTGGGAGTGCAAACTGGTACAACCACTGTGGAAGGCAGTGTGGAGGTTCCTCAGAAAATTGGGAATGGAGTTACCATGTGACCCAGCAATCCCCCTTCTGGGTATGTACCCTAACAATTTTCAGAACTTAGTTTGCAAAGACTTATGTATCCCAATGTTCATTGCATTGCTATTTATGGTGACCAAGTCACAGAAACAACCAAAATACCTCTTTAGTAGGTATTATATGTTTTTTGCTCCTTTATCAAAAATTATTTGTCCATAAATTTGTGGGTTTAATTCTGGGTTTTCAGTTCTATTCCATTGGTCTACATTTCTGTTCTTCTGCCAGTACCAAGCTGTTTTGACTATTGATGCTTTGTAATATAAATAGAAGTCAGGAAGTGTAATGCCACATACCTTTTTATGTAGTATTGCTTTGGCAATTCGAGGTCTTTTAGCAATCCCTCTTCTGGGGATCTACCTCAAAAACTTGAAAACCTGTGTCCACAAAGACTTACATACCCCAACGTTCATCGCAGTGCTGTTCACAGTGGCCAAAACATGGAAACAACCAAAGTGTCCTGTGACAGATGACTGGATAAAGAAGCTGTGGTACATATACACAATGGAATATTACTCAGCTATAAGAAAAGATGAAATATTGCCATTTGCAACAAAATGGATGAACCCGGAGATCATCATGCTTAGTGAAATAAGCCAGACAGAAAAAAACAAAAACTGTATGACTTCACTCATATGTGGAATATAAAACTGAAAGCAAAGAAAAAAGAAATGAACAAACAAACAAATAACCCATGGACACAATAGTTTAATGTTTATTTGGGGACGAGTGGGTTAGGGAGGGGAGAAAGGGGAGGGGATGGGAGAGGAGCGGGGGAAGCTAAATATAAGGTGATGGAAAGAGAAGTCACATTAGGTGGTGAACTTATTATACAAGTTGACAATGCACTGTAGAATTGTATGCCTGAAACCTATGTAATCCTTGCTAACAGATGTCACCCCAATAAGTCTAACAATAAAAATGAATTTTAAAAAAAGAACTGTACACCAGGAATTTATGTAATTTTACTAACTAAAGTCATCCAATAAATTTAATAACAAAAAAAGACAAAGAAAAATTTTAAAGCAGCAAGAGAAAAGCAAGTAGTAACTTAAGAGGGAGTACCCATATAACTCTCAGCTGATTTTTCATCAAAAGCTTTGCAAGGCACAAGGCATAGAAAATATTCAACGTGATGAAAACCAAGGATCTACAAACAAGATTAATGTATCCAGCAAGGCTATCATTCAAACTTGAAGGACAGATAAAGAGCTTCCTAGACAAGAAAAAGCTAAAGGAGTTCGTCACAGCCAAACCAGTACTACAAGGAATGTTTTAAGGACTTCTTTAAGATGGGGGTGGGCGTGCAAAACTTATGAACAATAAAATAGCAATAGCTGCACATCTATCAACTGTTACTTTCAAGTTAAATAGATTAAAAGATTCAAAAGACATGAGGAGTATTGCACTGAGTGGAGGGTCAAACAGAGGAAGACAGATGCAAATTCATGTCACTTATAGATGAAATCCAAAGAAGAAAATAAACAAGCAGAATAGATACAAATTCATAGATATAGAAAAAATTTGGTTTGTTGTCAGATGGAATCAGGGTTGTGAAAGTGGATAAAATAAGGGGAAGAGATTGGGAAGTTTAGTTTGGTTGTTAAAAAGTGATAGTTATAGGGATACAGGATATATCATGGGAATATAGTCAATAATGTTGCAGTAACTGTGTGGTGTTACATGGGTACTAGATTCATTGGGGTGATGGAAGGAGAGCTGTATGGATGGGTGCAAAAGGTGGAGAAATTAGGAGGTACAAATTCATAGTTATCAAATAGTCATAGGGGTGTAAATTGCAGAATAGGGCATATAGTCAATAACATTGTAATAATTATGTAATGGTGCCAGAAGGGAACCAGATGTAGCAGAATGAGGATTTTGTAAGTTCTATAAATGTCTCATCCTTATGCTATACACCTGAAACTAATACAATATTGTATGTCAAATGTAATTAAAAATATAAAAAGTACCTATTGTGATAGAAATAAACTCTTCTGCTATTTCAAAAGTTTCTTAGTTGGGGAGTAATGAAAAAATAGAGCACCTTGAAATCAGTTTAAATAGTATTTCATTTATACCTTCAAAGATGTAAAATAAATCTCTGCTTTTACTCCCAGAATTTAGGATTGAAGAACTATAAAAATATGAAACTATTCACTGTTGTTTCCACACCTGATTCCTGTCACAGTAGGTTGACAATACCACTTACTCACCAAAAACAATATTTCAATCAACTATAAGGAAACTATATTTTTTGTCATTATTACATTTCATTTTTACAGAATTATATTTCTAGAAAGTTTAATTGTGAATTTTGGAGTCTTTATATAATTTTCAAGGTTTTAACAATGGCTACACCCATGCTTGTCCAAAATTTATCCTAAATTTTCTGATAGGTGTACAATGGAAGAGATACAGGGAATAACCAGTAATGTAGTCTCTTACCTACAGCATTAAAACATTTTATTCCATAAAAATGATGCAGATACATTTGCACGAAAAAATCCCCAAATGATCTACCTTTAAATGACTTTGATTTGGTCCATGTTCTCTCTTTTTTCCTCCCTGAAACTTAGATTAACACACAGAATCTCTGTCTCCTGACTTATCGCCATCTGAATGGCACTGGGCTTCTTCATTTATTGTGTAAACTCTTACCCAGAGGTGTCTGAATTATTTTAGTTCATATCTCAATTTGTTTCATTTTAAAATTTACATGACAATAGCACAATTGATGGTAATTAAAATATACTTTACTTAATCTTTTTTTATACTTTTCAATATATTTGGGTCTAAAATAATATCATTCAAAACATAGCTTAAAGATAATATTCTTTAATAGGTATCAAAATAATAAAACTGTGTTTTATCTTAAGTAATGCATATTAATCACACTAAATCACATTATCAGATGATTTAAAAACTAAACATGCAGACACATCATACAAATTAGATATTTGTAGGGTATGAAAGAAATCACTGTCTTTGAAATATAAAGATATTTGTAGTAATAAAGTGGTATATTTGATATATAAACTATCAAAGTACAAATTAATACTTGCAATTGGGCTACAAATACTATATAATTTCATTAATTTTGATCATGGAATAATTCTCATATTTAAATAACAATTTGTAATGTCCCTTGAAGTGTTTTGCCCACTTTTAAAATCAGGTAATTTTTTATTTTTATTTCATTTTTTTTGCTATTGACTTGTAGGAGTTTTTTGTATATTTTTTACATGATTTCTTATCAGAGATATGGTTTGCAAATATTTTTTTCCTATTCTGTAGGTTGCTGTTTCATTGTCAATTTTATTTCCTTTGCTATAAAAAAGCTTTTGAGTTAGATGTAGTCTCACCTATTTTTGTTTTTATGCCCATGCTTTTGGTGTCATATTCAAGAAGTAACTGCTAAGAACAATGTCAAAAAGATTTTCCTCTATATTTTCTTCTAATAGATCTATAGTTTTAAGTCTTATGTTTAAGCCTTTAAACTATTTTGAGTACTTTTTTCCTTACTGTATATTCTTTGCATTGATGGCAAAAATTAGTTGACCATAAATATATGGATTTTTTTTAGCTAAATTTATTGGGATAACATTGGTTAGTAATAATTACATAGATTCCAGGTGTACAATTCTACAATACATTGTATATGTGTTGGCTTATGAGTTCACCACCAGAGTCAGTTCTCTTTACATCACCATATATTTGAGTACCCCTCCTTCTTATCCCACCTTCTCCTCCTTGGATCTGTTTTTGAACTTTCTGTTCTATTCCATTTGTCTACATGTCTATCTTATTTCAGTGCCATACCATTTTTTTTTTTTTGTATGTGGGTAGTTCCTTGGCCGGGAACTGAACCCAGGCC
This sequence comes from Lyroderma lyra, assembly GCA_004026885.1. Lineage (NCBI taxonomy): Eukaryota > Metazoa > Chordata > Mammalia > Chiroptera > Megadermatidae > Lyroderma > Lyroderma lyra. The sequence continues at coordinate 52,741 of PVJL010004118.1, forward strand.
GCAGCACTGACAGCGCCAGTGCAGAAGCCTTAAGCCACTACACACCAGGGAACTCCCACCATACCATTTTAATTACTAAAGCTTTGTAATATATTTTAAAATCAGAAAGTTTGAGTTTTTCAGTTTTGTTTTTCTTTCTCAAGATCACTGCATCTTTAGTGATTCCATATTAATTTTAGTATTTTTAAAAGTATTTTTGTAAAAAATGCAATTGGGATTTTGATGGGTAACTGAATCCGCAGATCATTTGGGGTAGTATGGACATTTTAATACTGTATTTTCCAATCCATAAACATGGGAAGTCTTTCCATCTGTTTTAGTCTCCTTTAATTTCTCTCATCAACGTAAGTAGTTTCCTGTGTAAAAGTACTGTGTTGAATAGAAGTGGTAAGATTGGGCATCCTTGTCTTATCCTGACCTTGCCTTTAATTTTTCATTGTTGAGTATTCTGTTAGCTGTAGACATGTCTTATGTAATCTTTATTATGCTGAAGTGGATTCCTTCTATACCTAGTTTATTGAGCATTTTTATCATGAATGAGGGTTGAATTTTGTCAAATGTGTTATCTGCACGTGTAAAATGATCATACAATTTTTATCCTTTGTTCTGTTAATATCATATATCAGATTTATTGATTTGGATATGTTGAAGCACTCTCACCTCTCAGGGATAAATCACCCTTGGTCATGGTTTGTGATTTTATTTGTTTGTTTGTTTGTTTGTTTGTTTGTTTATTTGTTTGTTTGTTTGTTTGTTTTTGGTATGTGGGTAGCTCCCTGACTGGGAATCGAACCCAGGCTGCAGGGTCGACAGCGCCAGCGCTGAAGCCTTAAGCCACTACACACACCATCAGGGAACTCCCTGGTTTGTGATTTTTTAAATGTGATACTGAATTCAATTTGATAGTATTTTGTTGAGGAATTTTACATGTATTCTTATTAACAATATTGGTCTAAATTTTTTTTTCTTGTATTATCTTTGTCTGGTTTTAATTTTAGTGTAATGCTGGCTCCATATAATAAATTGTAAGTATTCCTTTCACTTTAATTTTTTGGAAGAACTCGAGAAAGATTGGCATCAATTCTTTAAATGTTTTGGTGGGATTAAAAAATTGAAGCCATCTGGTCCTGGGTTTTATTTGTTAGGAAGTTTTTGATTTCTGATTTAGTCTCCTTACTAGTAATTGATCTGTTCAGATTTTCAATTTCTTCATGAGTCAATATCGGTAGGTTGTATGTATCTAAGAATTTTTCTGTTTATTTCAGGTTATTCAATTTGTTGGCAAATAATATGTACCAAACCTGTCTATAACATAAGCTTTATTTATTTATTTATTTATTTATTTTTGCTTTTTGGTATGTGGGTAGCTCCCTGACTGGGAATCGAACCCAGGCCGCAGCGCTGACAGTGCCAATGCCAAAGCCTTAAGCAGGTACACCATCAGGGAACTCCCTATAACATAAGCTTTATATGACACACAATGTATTTAGACAAATGCATTTTTAACAATTTTGAACAAGGTAGGACTTTTTGAAATGATGATTAATAAAACAGATTCTGGAATGTTTAAAGAATGTTCAAGTGATTCCTGAATTATGAGAAATAGCATGAAGAACTTACATATCTGACTGCTGCTTATTACAAACAAAAGAAATTATTGGTGTCTAAGTATTTTGTAAATTCTATCAAATACAACCCAGTGCCCATCAACAGATAAATGTAGAAAGAAAATGTGTTATATATAACAATAATGGAATATTATTCAGTCTTTAAAAGAAGGAAATCCTCTCATATGTGAAGACATGGATAAACCTAGAAGAATAATGCTAAGGGAAGTAAGTTAGTCATAGAAGGACAAATACTATATGAGTTACGTGAGTATCTAAGATAATTAAACTCATAGAAACAGAAAATATGGTAGTGGTTGTCAGGGACCAGGGAGGAGAAAAATAAGGAGTTATTCATTTAGTATAAAATTTTAGTTATGCCAAATAAATAAGTTCTAGAGATCAGCTGTACAACATAGTGCCTATAGCTTATAATATGGCATTATACACTTCAAAATTTAAGAGAATAGATATTAGATTAAATGTATTTATCACAAAAACAAAACAAAACAAAACACAAAGGGACACACAAAAACTTCGGGATGTGTTGAATATGTCTATTATTGTGATTGTGATAACGTATCGCAGATGTTTGCATATGTCCAAACTCATCAAATTGTACAATAATTATGTGCAATTTTTTGTATATCAATTATGCCTCAAAAAAGCTGTTAAAATTTGAATAAAAATACATGAACGTATTTCAAAAAATTTACTCTTCATTATATAATACAAATAGTGAATTAGATAACACAGGTTGTTAAAATACTTCTTGGAATTAAAATTCATTCTGGTTCTAATGCAGATGGGGCCTACAGAAAGTGAGATAAACCTCATGGCTTCTCACAGCAACATTCTGACATGCACATTATTGTTGTCTACCAGTTCATGATTCCGTAGTAAGTCTTGCAATGTATATGTAGACAATTTAACAGATAGAAGTCTCAGGTTTCTCTCTGTTAAAATGCTCTATATAAATAGTTCCTGAATGGTGACAGAAAGGGTGAAACAAATTTAACCATCAAAAATGGGAGGTGCTATTATAGTGAAATTGATGAAAATCCTTGTTTTTCACTTGAGCAAAACTGTCACAGAAAGCACAAAAATGAACACAGTAAAACTCACATTATGCAGAACTCACAGTAAATGTAGCAGAGCTGTCTCTCAATGATGATAAGGCAGTCTCTCTTTCTTCCCATTCCACAAAACCCAATGAAACATTCTTATTTTTCTTTTGTCTTATTTTCTTATTGTTCTTTTGCAGCAAATTTATGGAACTTTACAAAAGTAGAGCACAACCTGGCATAAATCTCATGTTGCCCAAGAGTGCCTTTCCCAAGATGTTGTAATGATAAGAGCATTGTTAATAAACATCCAATTTGATTATTCATTGAAGTTTTCTCCATAATACCTATCAGGAAACAACTTTGCCAAATAATACACAAAATGGATTTGCCCCATAAAATATGGGTTCACTTAAAAATTTTTTTAATTTAGTGAAAAAATATTAATTGTAATTTTGATTAAAATGTTTATTAGTGTAATAGTTTTGAGATATGAAATATTAATAATTGCCTAATGGCAGTCTATTACTATAAATTTTAACACCCGTGATTTTTCTTTTCCATCATAGTAGAAATTCTGGCTTATATCAGAGCTCATGGATACCCAGCATAAGGACAACATTTCTCAGTCTCTCTTTGCCTCTAGATCAGTCTGGGTAACTAACTTCTAGCTAATGGTATCAAAAGAAAAGTTTTATATTTAATGTACACAACTAGGAACATTCTTTAAAAGAAAGCTGCGTATACCCATAATAATTTACTCTTCCCTTACTTTATTTTCCTTTAAGGAATTCACAAACTACCATCTTGGGTCATAAGAATAATGGTCCAAAAAATAATAATAATAAAAAAAATAAGGGCTTAACCTTGGAATGGGGAAACTTGATGGGGAAGGAGGCTTTGAGGGAGCAGATCTGACCTACCAGCCCAAAAATGCTTACCTTAGAATCTCATTGAGACAGCAAGAAACTTCTGTTAATAAAATATTGCTATGATTTAAATTGGTATTTGCCATCATTCTTTAAGTAATACAACAGATTTATGATATTAACTCTTATTTTTACTTGAACATTTTCTTTCATTAAAGATTTTGTGAACTCATCCACAAAGTAATTTATTGATTTAGTTATATTGCAAAAAAAAAAAAAAATACTGTATTAGAATGGAACTACACGTTTATTGATAATGTTATATTTATTTAGCAACCCGATTAGCCATTTCAATATTTTTAAGGGAAATCTTCATTTTCACTTTTTGAAGATATTTACATGTATCTTCATATATATCACACATAGCAATTTAAAGGATATACTGTTCTGTCTGGAATAGTTACTTACCAATACTTAGCTCTGTAATTTTTCTTTATGTTCATAAATCCCCAAGTATGGCATGATTTTAGCACCTAAATTTATTGTACTATAGGCCCACAAAGTATCAGCATTTAGTAATTGAGGTTTACATTTTCAAATTTCCACTTATAAAATTCATTTAAATAATTTAAATAAAAGTTTTAAGATAATATTGAAGCCATTAAATAGATAACCACTTACATCCAGTCAAAACAAAGAAATAATAGGCATTAGCTAATCAATGCTGGAATGAAGACAAGAACAACAGGAGAGAGTCTGCCGAGAAAGGTATTTTGGACATTTTGAGTACTTCTGGCCTGTGCAGGTAATATTTGTAAATAGATATAACGAAAGTCAAAGAGGAGAGCAACGAAATGATGCCAGTGGTTTGTTAAATGAGGTATGAAGAAGTTAACATTTTTAAGTTGCTAATTTTTTCCTTTGACATTTTATAACTATGGTGTGGGCATATAGAAAGGCATCTTTCCAGTCTACATTTTCTGGCTAACTCTTACAAAATTATGAAAATTTCTGTTAGAACCATCTGTTTAGTCTCCTTTGTAAAATAAAACCTACACATGCAGAATTGTGGTGTCCAAACAGTGTTAATATTATTTGAGTATGATAGCTAGCAGACACTTGTATGGAACATTTCTAAATATTATTCTTAGATTTCTATGAGAAAGATGTCATCTTATAAAATTTTCTATTACTCTCAAGCAAAATATTATTTTAAGAAGATATTTCCCTTACTCTTCTTGGTCAAAGTCCCTTGAAATATGTTGTATGCTTTGTACCAGTTTTGAACTTTGTGGACAGTGTAAATTCTCACAGAAAAAATGCTAATTACCTCAAAATACTTATTTATCAAAAATATATTTGTTTATCAATATGTTGTAAATAAAATCATATGTCTTGGGGAATGTATTGTACAATCTTGAAGCATATGCTATTTGTTATAATAAATCTTTAGATATGTAGTTGATTCATTGATGGGTAAAAGAAGTAATACATTAACCTAGTGTTAGTATTGAGTGTTCTGATGAGTAAGTTACCATTGAAGTGTATGAGTAAATCACTAAGTAAGATATCTACAAAGAAAACAGGCCTCTTTAATTACTATTTTAAAAGAAACTAAGTGTTATCAGCAGTTACTTGAGTAAAAACAGATAGGCAGGAACAAAGACAAAAGGGTTGAAAGGAGTGAATAATACCTGAAAAAATATAAAATATGTTTTTTTCTGTTACTGTATCAAATATTTTGAAGCCTTTGTATAGAAAAATGAAAATTGGCAGTTGGTAATGGCTATGAGAAAATCCAGAAAATAGAATAGAAACGGTGGTTCACATGATTCTTTAATTTTTCAAAGGTTTTCAGAGGTTTTCCAAAGAGTCTTCAATTTAAGGGTGAAGGTAGAATTCTGTTGTTAGGGGAAAAAAATGTATCATCGAAATAATTTGCACGTGTGGTGAAATACATTATACAATTAAGGACTGCAGTTGGAACTTGCCCCATTCTCTGTTAATGAGAACATGCTAATTCTGATTCCTTCCCCAACCTACCCTGCTGGGTCTTTCTCACTGTTACTCGGCAGCATTTCCCATTGCAGCCACGTTGTTACCTATTGGATAATGGAAGTCCATTAAATTGGAGGCATGACTACCATCAGATAAATGTCTGGTTTCTATAGAGTTCAAGTGTATTTTTCCCCTTTAAACAAAAATTTAAAAAATTGTTAATGAAGCACCCGGGAAGAAAGAGTAGGAGTCAAAAGTCTTATTTGTAAGGGGGCAGTGAGGTGAAGCAGAAATAGGTGAGCTGACCACTATAAAGGAGTCCAGTTCAACTAGCACTTTCTGAATTTCTCGACTGGGAATGACATTGTTCTGAGCACTAGTATTCCAAGGATTTCTTTCCTCCAGAAACTAACAATCCACTGAAAAGGAGAGAGATGCAAAGAAATGTTAAATACAAGAAGGTAAACCTCATGAGAGCTGAAGAAATTAATAAAAACATAGAGCTGACACGCATAGCATTTTCTGTGAGCACGCAAATGGGATCCAGGACAGTTTCTCTGTCGGAGAACAATACCTGGGCTGAATCTAATGAAAGGCACTAATCAATGAAAATAACTGGGAAAGAAGCAGGAAAAGGATATTCCAGGGAGAGGTAATAGAATGATCAGAAAATGTATTTAAAAACAGGAATTTCAGAATTGAGGAGTTTAGTGAGGAGATATTGGAATAATTAATGTAGGCAAAATAACATTAAAGAGCAGAATTAGGATCTTCTTACTTTAGATAGAGAAGACATATTGAATTTGAGAAATGTTTTGGAAGTAACATTATGGATCTTGGAAATTTATTGATGTAAATAATAAGAAACAGTTATCCAGATGATTTCTATATTTTGCATAACAGTGTGGTTGGTAGTGCCAACATGTGAGATGAGATTCAGGTTGTATAATTCTGGAGGTTAAGATGAGGTAGACTTGGTGAACAGGAAGTACCTGGAGAACATCCAGAAATATATGTCCATCGGTTAGTTTTATAGAAAAATATGAAATACAGATACCAGATTAGTGTTCAATATATAGATATGAATGTTACTAGCATATGGTCTTGGTTAAAAATATGACAGTAAATAGGATCACACAGAAGATAACAATATATTAAAAAGCAAACCAAAACTCAGTGAAATAGAGTCATGGGCACTAATAATGTCCAATGGAACAGTGAAGAAAGAAGTTCACAGTGGAAACTAAGAAAAAAAATCAAAAGGGCCGGGAGAAGAACCAGGAAAATGTCATATAACAGAAAAAAAGGGAGTAATTTTCCAACAGTAAGAAAAGATGAGTACTGTGAAATACTTGAATGGGATCACTGTAGAACTGAAAAGTGTCCAATGGATTTTTCATGAGGACTGAAAAGCATTCAGTGGATATGAAGATATAAAGGTTAATGGTATCCAGAGGAGTTTTCATAAAATGATTGAACAGTGTTGAGAGTAAATTGGAAGGGAAGAAAATTAAGATTGTTGGCATTTTTCAAGACCATTGGCTAAGACAGAAAAGAGTGCAAGGGTAAGATGTCCCATTACATAATCCAAGTTTTGGTCAGAGACTTTACTAGAGTTCCTAAACTCAAGTTTGTAATATCTTCCATTTTATGAACTAAATATTGTATGAACTAAATACTTTCATGTTAATGCACTAAATCCTTTCATCAATTTTTAATGAATTTGATTATAAAATTATTTATTTATATACCAATCTTTCAAAAATTATATTAATATAATGTTTATAATCTTTATGTTAGAATCAGCTCATTTGTAATAATGTAAATGATACAGTGCTTAACTTTTATTTTTAGCACAGTAACTGTCCAAGAATGACATGATTCCAGTAAAGATGTTTATTAAACTGTATATGCATAAAGTATAAGGATTAAGAGAGTAGTAATTAACTCATGGCTTGTATTTTCTGATTTGCTTATGTAAGAAATATGCAAATGATATTATAAAAGAGTATTTTAAGTTCATTAGTTATATAAATCCCAAAGCCAACAATAAAATAATTTCATTCCTAGTACTACCTAATCAATTTTGGACGCAAGCAAGCAAGAGATAAGCTGCCCAGAAGACATTAGAAATTATACAGAATGCCTGCCCTTATCCACATAACATTTACAAAAGCAGATAGAAAATTTGTAAGTGAAGACCAGAGATTGTTCTTAGAGATTAGGAAAATAAGGTTTGAAGAAGTCAATATTTTTGAGTTGCCTTACTATGCTTTGTCATTTTTCTGTCTATTGCATGTGGAAAACACATTTCCATTTTATCTTTTTTGGTCATCTTTTGTGACTTCAATCAAATTGCCCTTAAAACAAATCTGCAGTTTTCCCTGGGTCTTCCAAATTACAGAAAAGAGCCAATTTCTTTAATTTACCTTATATTTGCTCATATTTTCTTTGAAGTTATAAATATTATTGAATAAAATAACCTCACGGTCTTAAAAATGCAACTATGGTATGATGACCATTTTGAAGGTTTTCCAATACCTGGTTGTTCTGCCTTCCATTCACAGAAAAGACAGCCCTTCTCAGACCTCTAGATGACTAATTCTAGGCTGTGAAATGAGTGCAGATCTGATGTTTGTCACTTCTTGGGGGAGGCAGTGAAGAGCTCATAAACAATTTTGCAGGCTCTTGTCACTTTGTGGTAATTGTAGAGGAGACAAAACCACTGAAAGAGTGGGTCCAAAAGGCAGAAGCAACCTGAATCCCTGAGATGCCACATGGGAACTGCTATCCTGAAGTTGTCCCAAACTGTAGCTAATTTGGTGTAAATAAGAAATAAACAGCAGAAGTGTTGAGCCACTGACTTTGGAAATTACTTGTTATTGTTGCGCAACCTACCCTATCCTGACCATTTAGCATTTAGAGTGTCCTTTTCCATCTAAAGGAAAACCTGTCACTGAATTGCCTTTATCCTTGGGTGAATATCTGTAGAGTTGGGCAGTGGGGAAAGGAGAGGAGGTGAAAGTCAGTAGAGTGGAGCCAAATGAAATTTAGTAAAATCCCAAGACCAGTTAATAGTCTATGAATATCCATCATGTTATTTGTAGTCATAGTACACTTATATTTATGTTTTCCCTCCTTGCCTTCTCCAACTCAGTGAAGAAATAACTTGTCATTGTTATTAGAGAAAATTCCTTACTCAGGTCTAACGAGGTAGCTGTCTATTATCACAGCTCTCTTATTGTTTGAATTTTTTAGTTCACTTGCACATTGTAAAAACAAAAAGCATAAATAACTTCATTCTTTTCTACTTGCAAAATTTTGCTATGTTTTTTTTATTTGCTGTAAAAGAAGGTAATTATTTTTACTATATCCTTCCTCTTTCTACATCTTGTCCTAAATGTTGCATATGGGTATTTTACCAAGTATTTCAATTCTCATTTTATCCCTTCAGTTGCTTGTAATTACAGAAAGAATCAAGAAAAAGTGTTGTCTTTGGGCATCAATGATTGTACCACCTATGACTTAGAAACTAACCACCATTCCCTGGAAGTTCACAATAATCTCAGGCTATAAGACATTTTTTCTAAGTTGTCTTGAGGTACACTATTCATACGTATTTGCACACATGCATAAACTTCTACATATAGTTAGTCCTGGATTCGACAGTGAGTGCAAAGACAGAATATTTTCTTTAAGATTTTAGGGGATTCAATAATCCAGAACTCTATGTTATTAAAGGGTGAAATTTCAGTTTGTAAAGGTACTGACAAGTAGTAACAAAATGAGATGAGAAATGTATGTACAAAGAAAAAGCCATCTGACAATCCTGTCATATGGTCTTTGTCATCTTGGAGGGTTTGGAGTAGTAGGACAAATGCCAATACTGACTGGTTAGATAGAGGATATATTCCCCTATAAAATGTACCTACATAAAGAGAGGATTACGCTCACATGCTTGTTTAGGATAATGAGTTTTACCTATTTTTAAATATCACTAACCAAAATGTCATTCCAGTTCTAAAAAGTATACTTGGGCCTATTGGCATCACCTCTGTGCGAACTCAGGTAGCACAATATTTTGGACTGTTCCAAGAATTGTGGGCATTACATTTTTGGCTCTCGCTAGGGTAGTTAAGCTCAGCAATTTGTTCTCTTTTTGCTGCTGTTCTGTGAATCTATTACTCCAGACCTTATAGTAGGTCTGCAGGATGTTGTCTGCGTGCTGCTGATCATGACCATGCTTCGTCCTTGATATGCTATTTATCATGCTCCCATTTCTATTTAGGTGGTTTTGCCTATTGAACTGGGTCCCTCTTGCTGTTCACCATTTCACAGTTACTGTTCACCCATTAGTGGGTATTATGGCAAACATTCCTTCACTCAGGGAGAGTTGTAGACGTGCCAAGCCCCATCACCCTCTCCTTGTTTTATGAAGCGTGCTGGGACCAGATGGCATTCTAAATAGAGCTTTTAAAAAGAGCTTTTCAGCATGCTGTGTTTCAGTCTATAATTTCCCCTCTTCTGGTGAATAGGTCATTTCTGGGGGGAGGTGGGGTGGGGAGTGCCCCTGGCTCTTTAATTTTTGCTTTTTTTCTAGACTCCAGAGACATTTTCATGAGGAAAAAGAAATAGAAAGTGTATCCACTCGAAACTTTAAAGCATAATGGGTAAAAAATAGTTATGTCCAAACCACTTTTATGTAACACTATTTCTCTTTCATTTTACAACAATGCTTAGGATATGGTAGGAAAATTATCTCCATTTAAAATAAATGACCTGAGAATCAGAAAAGCTAAATTTCTTGACTTCTGTCACAAAGGAAGTCTATGACAGCACTAATACGATCATCTCAATGTTCACTACTTTATTTCTTACTCTTTCCAAAGCACTTATTAATAGCTGCTATTTCAAGTCCCAAATGATCACTACTTGCCCAGAAAAGATAGAGAACAAAGGGAAAATATATAAATATAGTTTTGTTTTCTATTTAGTTCAATTTTATTTCTTCCAAGCCAAGAACAAGATGCATCTAAAAAGTTATAATTTGTTCAGGAGGAATAACGAATGACATGAGCATTAGTTCCTAATATTTGACCAAGATTAAGTAAGAAAGAATTCATGGAAAAATAGTTCTGCCATAAATAGTTCAGCTTGTATTATAAATCCAACTGAAAATGCTTTCACCCAACCATTTGCTCTATTTGATGGGCCTTTTTTCAAAACAAGTATAAATTTACCTTACTTAATCTTTAAATACTTGATCCAGACCTACTTAATGAGCTTGGTAAATATTGTTATTTCCCTATCCTAGACTATTTTAACCTGTCAGTTTTATTTTTGATCTTTATATAAAGAACCTTTATTTTTTCTCATGGTTACAAGTATTTATAAGACTTAGCTAATGCCTATAAGACACCAATTTCTCTTTCGGCTTTCATTGGATTTGATTTAATTAAATGATTGAAATTATTTCCTATTCCAATTTATTCTCAGGGAGAAAAATAATTGTAATTAAAACCCTACAAATGATACAAAAGTATAATAATGTGTTTTTACACTTTCAACTTTTGTTTGTTTGTTTGTTTTTGGTGGTTCCCTGTCTGGGAATCAAACCTAGGCTGCAGTGTTAAGAGGGCTGAAGCCTAGCCACTACGCCACCAGGGAATCCCTCACATCCGACTTTAATTAATGTAATAATTGTAATAAAATGTCATAAAAAGGTAATCATTACACAATAAAAAATTACATTGAAATATTTATAAAAAATAACAGGTTATTTTAAGAATGAGTAAATACTCCCAGAATAGTTTTAGAAATATTTTGCATCTTTCATATTGTCATCATATACTGTGTAACATAAAAATGATACTTTCTTACTGTATATTTAAATATGTCTTGAAATGTTCCAATGTCAAGTAATATGTAAAAAATTCCTGAAGTTAGAGGAAAAAATACCTAAAAAGAGTTTTCTATTTTTAAAATTTAAAATAGATTATTTATTTTGAGGGCTATCAATTAGGCCAAATCTAGGAAAAATTGTCTACAATGTAAGTTTGCCTTCATTATTTTTCCATCTTTAAAGCTTTTTTCTCCCTCATTTTAAAGCCCTCCTCACCGCAAATATCAGAACTGCCAATCCCACCGATGCCCATTAGGTGGCACACTGCTAAGGATAAGATCCCCTAACCCGGCTGTGAATCTATTTTCCTATCCCGTATTTCCTTTTCACCAAAAATTAAAATAAACTTTTGTTGTCGTATTTTGTTTGTTTGCTTGTTTTGTTTTCTTTATTTTCTTTTCTTTTTGTAAAATCAGAAAGCTATATTTTAAAGCTATGGATAAACGACACATAAGGTGGTAATATCTAATAATATGTACTTAGATGGGGCAAAGTCTTAACAAAAACTCAATTTCTAATAGTATGGTTGCAGCAAGATTGCAAAGTAAGGTATTTGGCCCTTACTCTTCACCCTCTAATCACATTTTTCCATACCTCCTTTCTTACCACATATCTCCCTGTAACTATCTTAACTAAGGGTCATCCTATGATGACTTGGGGGCCAGAAGAGACAACTGTAATTCCTTCTACTATAGATTGATATAATTTACTTCTCCAAGACAAGTAAACAAATGTTTAGTTCTAGTTCAATGGATTCATGCCCTTAATCAACAAGTTTATTGTGGACATGCAGCACTCTGGTCACTGTGGAGCCTACAGTGTAGTAAATTTAATAATAGCAAATGAGTCACCACATTTCATTTATCTTACACAAGGGCTGTCTGAAAAAAATTAGCCATACATGTCTCTATTTTTCATACCATATGGCTGTATACTTTTCAGACAGCCCTTCTATTTCATACATGAGAAGTACCTTCTTAGGTATTAGCTAAATGCATGTACTTATGGTCTAGCAGGTGTTTTTTTATGTGGCATTTCCAAGTTGTGGCTCCACCAGCTCGTATTTCTAGGGGGTCCTCTGCATGTAGCCAGGCAGATAAAATAATGGAGCATAGGAAAACCCCAGTGTGTATAGGTTTTATCCTGAGAGTGATGCATGTTATTTCCGTTCTTAATTATTTGGCAAAAATAGCTGCATGCCAAGGATTCTGGGAAATGAGAAATCAATTCCCAGTGACAACTTACCTTAAAAAAACAGCAAATCCTCAACACATCAATGCAATGGTAAAGGTTGGATTAGGTGGTTTGGAAATAGAAACAGTCATGAAGCATATTAAAAAGAAATTATGGTATAGTTCTATCAAAAGATATTAATGGGGTAATGCTGAGACATGTGAAATCTATCTTCCAAAATTGTTAATGTGCACTTCATCTTAAATTCCTCATAAGAATATATATTTGTGAAGATTTTAAGGTAATAAGCAATAAAAATAATCAGAAATTAGCTTCAAAACAAGAAGGGTTTAAGTTAAGAATTTGGAATGTGTCTCAAAACCCAAAAGCAGAAATAGAGCAATGTAGGAAAGACACTGGAACCAGGCAGAGACAGATAAACACTGATGGCTTTAATGGTCCCTTTTCTGTAATGCTTTTGGTAGATGTCTTACCATTTTTCTGTGGAGACCAACTCAGTTTCTCAGTCCATAGGTAGTTACAAGTTACTTATTCTACAGTTCTCAGGTTTGTACTTCCTACGTTCCGGAGCATCACTGAGTTAGGTTGTCTTAATCTCAATTCAAAGTTCTAGAAGAAAACATCTGCTTGGTCTTACTTGGATCAGTTTTTAACCCTAGACTAATCCATTGTAGCAAGACATATAGTCTAAATCTAAGCTAGTTATTTATATCTGAAATGTACCCTGGGGAACTCTGCCTTATGGGATATCGCTCAAATAAGCAACTAAGAAGCTTGCAACTATCAGGTACAAAAACTAGACCAATGTGTTTGAATTAGAGAATGCATGGGTGAGAAAGGGTAGATAAAAATGAGGTAGGTGGATTTGAGGTAATTGTAAAGAGGCTTAGAATGCCACACTAAGCAAAGGTACAATGGCATAATCAGAATCATGATTTGGAAAGATCATTCTGAGGACATTGCAGAAGTTGAATTATTAATAGAATGAAAAAATATACTGAAATTCCTCTTAGTGATAGATCTGGTTTGTGGTGTTGAAGTAGAATTGGTTATTCCAAATGTAATAATCAGAATGTGACTTTTTTCTATATACATTTTAGTCATAAGTTAAAAGACAGGTTTTAGTCATTTTGGAAGGCTTACTTAGCCACATTATATTAATTTTAATATTTTAAAAATATATACATGATCAACAGTATTTACAATATATTTGGTGGTCATTTTAGTGGATAAAATATTTTGTATAACACATTTTGCAACACAAGAGGTTATCTTGTAAAATGGATACTTTACCTAAACTTTTATTATTTTACTTTTTGACATTTCTGGGACACTCAGAACTCATTTCATACTTTTACTTTTAAAAGTTGGGAAACATAGAAATATATAAATAAGTGATTTTTTTTTAGTTCTTAAAAACTCTAAATATAAAATTCTTATACATTTTTAGTATTTTGTTGGTAGAGTGTTCTTTTTTCTTTTTATTTAATAGGAATATTGAAACTGCACCAGAGATAACATTTATTTATTTACAAATAACAAAATATTTAAATAACAAAATGTTTAACCCATATGCTTTAATTCCCTTATAAACTGTATTTCTCTTCAGCTCTTCTACATTAAGACTAAACCATGAAAATTTCTCATCTCAGGAAAGGAGAGGGCAAATGCTGCTTAGGAATAAGGAGTCATAGGTTAGCCCTTAGACTCAAAGCTTACCTCTTGAACCGATGGTATGCATTTTTCCAAATTTTAAAACTGTATTTTATATATTATTTTTTCAGTTTTAATGAAAACTTATTTAAAAAGCAAAAATTGCTCTCATTATATAAAAAATAAAGGCACGTAGTAACACGGTTAAATTACAGTCAAAGCCCCTTTGTTTCAAAACTATCCTTTTTTCACCCTCCAAAGAATTATTTAAAAATTTTGACTCCTTTGTCTCCCCAAAGTGGAGGCTTAGGGCAGTTGCCCAGTATTGTTTTGTTTGTTTGTTGTTTTTTCTTTTATTGTTAAGTTTATTGAGGTGACATTGATTAATAAAAATTACATAGATTCCAAGTGTACAATGCTACAACACATCATCTATGTGTTATATTGTGTGTTTATCACCCAGAGTCAGTTCTCTTCTCCTCACCACATATTTGTGTTTCTGTCTGTGCTCTCCCACTCACCTCCCCACTTACTCTCAGATAACTACTAAATTATTGACTGTTCACGAGTTTTGGTTTTTTCTTGCTTTCAATTTTATGTTCTACATATAAGTGGAATCATGTAGTTCCTGTTTTTTTCTGTCTGGCTTATTTCATTTTGGTATGATGATCTCAAGACTCATCCATATTATCATAAATGGCCCTATTTCATCTTTTCTTAGTACAGGTCGATTCTTCACATTGAGATCATGTACAAATTGTGTAGGAGAGATGAAGAAAGTCAAGATGTGTGATGTAGAGCAAAGTTGAATGGACCGTAACCTCTGGTGTAGAAGAGAGAGCTTATAAACGTAGAGAAATAGAAAGACAAGTGGCAAGACAGAGCAAGCACATGGGAATCGGGGGAGGGAGATTCATTTTAGTCTCCTATCACCTAGTTTAAATGCAAGTGTGAAAGACAAAAAAGCAGTAGAAACTCAAGAAAAATAAACTAGGATTCTTTTTTTTCTCTCACCTGTTTTGAGATCTGAGAGAAGACACACTCAGGGCAGTGGTGAGGAATTTTGGAGAAAACTTCAGTTGATTAGGAATGAGTGTGGGTGTGCTTAGGTATTATGGAAAGAGAGCAAGGGATGGTATCACCGAATTTTCTTTAAATTTATGTGCAAGTCCCTTAGAACTTCTGTTGTACTCTCTGTAAGAGATGTGAAAAGAAGCACTGATGAAATCCTGTGGGCCTACCTTGGGGTGACTATGGTGGTGACCATGGTGAGCAGAGAAGACAGAGGGTGGACAGAGTAAGGCTGAGGACAGATGAATGACATGTCTGAGACTTAAAAATTCTGAAGCAGAATGTGCTTGAAAATAATTACCAAAACTGGCTGTCCAGAAAAACCAAATCAAATAAATAAACAAAACACAGCTTGATTTGCTATACTTGTTGATATCTGTGGTGTAAATGCTACCAACACAGTCTATTTTAAACCATAGGAGGTTAACATGGAGATGGGAAAAAATATACACACTGTTGAGCAATTTCTTAGGATCACTCTCATCCTGTACCACTCCTTCTGTACATTTAAGAAAGGCCAACAACAACAACAACAACAACAAACAAACAAACAAACAAAAAACCAAATCTAGAAAGGGTGCTCAGAGCTGCAAGTTCTCTATGAGCTTTGTGGGTAGGATGAGGCCCCAAGCCACAGAATAAAATTTTTTTCCAGAGAAGATGAAACATCATTAAGCATGGGGGCCTGCAATTCTATCCCTATGGAGCCTCCTAACCAGTGACTCCTAAGTTAGTTACAAGTACAATAAGACATTGATTGGCGGAGTTCTTTGGGGTCAGCAAGAAAGGATGGGTTGGTCAAAGTCCCAGGCTAGTATCTCTAGACTCTGCATGCCCTGGGACTTGAGATATTATCTCTGTCTACTTGTCATCATGTAAGAAAGTTTGGGAGGTTCTATTTTACTGTAATTATCTCCCTCATATCCCCAAGTCCATGGCGATCTGCCCTGGTGGCCATGTATTGGTGGAGTAATGCCCACGGGGTTCTCTGCAGTCTGTGGTGGCCAGCAGGGTCCTGGGAGCCTGCTAGAGTTCAGCCATAGCTTCTGGGGCCACGGAAGGTCCATCAATTGTGGCCATGTTCTGGGTCACTGTTATCCTAAAGACAGTGAGTCAGGTGGTGGCAGTGGTCATAGAAGACATTAGACTAGGCCCAGAACCTCGTGGATTGTTGTATGATATGATGGTCTTTTTACTGCAATAGTTACAGTAGAATGTAGAATTTTTAGTTATTAGAATCTTACTTAAGAAAATTAGAGACAAAGAACTAACCACTGGTATTTCTGCCCTTCTGACAGAAAAACAGAATTATCTTTGAGATGCTTAACTCATACAAAATTAATGGAAGGCTTTGAATCGATGCTAATGAAAGACAGACTTGAGAAGACATTATCAGAAATACAAAACCTATAAGCAATAAAGACATGGAAAGCTATTTACTTGGACTTAAAATAAAGACTTTTAGAAAAAGGACTGAAAGAAGAGATAGCTAAATCATTGGAACAAGCTGTACTGATGGTAAATGTAACAAGAAACATTCATTCTTTAAAAGATGCATCAACACACTTCCAATTTCAAGTAGCTACAACCAAAAACAGGCTTCAAAATACATCAGAAGAATGAAGAACAGCTTCAGACAGAGCTAAAAAGTACTTTGGATGAAAATTCTGATTTTCAGGAAGAGATAAAACTGTTTTCATAAGAAGCAGAAGGGTGGAAAAGAAATGTGAGTGAAAAAAGTGGTGTAGAACAAGTTCTAAAGGACAAAGCACAGAACGTTTGCTGTTGTTGGAGAAGACGTCATGGATGGTGGAAACATGGAATCCAATTTAAAAATGGCATCGAAACGACATATCTCTTAGAATGGGTTTTGAAGAAGCAAGGGAATGAGGCTGAGTAAAATGCCACAGTGGCCTGAATAATGGCCCCTAAATATGTTTATACCAAAATTCCTGGAACCTATAAATGTGTTACCTGATATGGCAAAAGAGACAGGGATATTGTTCTGGATTATCTAGGTGGGACAAATACAACCACAAGAGGAGAGACAGGAGTGCCAGATTCAGAGAAGAAAATAAGATAACAGAAACAGAGGTTAGTGATGTGGCCACAAGGTAAGGAATATGAGCAGCCTCTAAAAGCTAGGGAAATTAGACATTAATTCTCCTTTAAGGCCTCCAGAAAGAACACAGCCTGGCTGATAAATATGTTGACTTTTAGCCTGAATTAATTTTGAACATCTAATATCCAGAACTGCAAGATCATAAATTTGTGTTGTGTTAAAGCACTATGATTATATTTGCTATATGGGCAACAGGAAACAAATACACTTCCTTTAAAAAACTTTATAAAAAGAAACCAAATGTAAATTCTCAGTAAATTAGCTGAGAATAGTATAATTAATACATTCTGAGATCATATTAAAATTGTGCAAAGTGAGAAAACTTTGTTGCAGTCAGAAAAAAACAAAAACTGAGCAGTAAAAGTTCCAAGAAAAATACCCAGTTCTTTCTGGACTGAATTAAGAAAAAGAAATAAATTTTTAGCAAAGATTCAATTTAGAGAAAATTGCTACACACAAAAAGACCATTTCCAAAGCAATTGAATAGATCACCCAAGCTTGGGAAGAATTGAGCCCCTACGAAAATACAAGACATAAATTCCTAGAAAAAATTGAAAATAACCACTGGCAATTATCAATGTCAGCTTTTTTCTTGTTAGAGATACACTCACAAAAACAGCTTGAGAGTACTCATGGTTAGGACAAACCTTGATAATCTAAGAAACAAAAGTAAACAAGACAAATCTTAGTGGAGGAAAAATTTAATTGTGAACATTTCAACGTATGTTCTTAGGTCCTCTAATAGTTATGTCGCAGATTTTCCCGATGTGACTTCTGGCAGACAGGCCTCAGATCACCAGGAACACTCTAGGTAAACTGGTTCCTGGGGAAGGAGGAAAAACCAGGCTGAAATGGCATGGTCCCAGGGTTTGGTATACAATAGATGCTTCCCAATGGGACTGTCACCCCAAAAGAAGGATCCCTTCATCTGAGGCACCTCCATCCTGATACATCAGATTTTTCCCAAAGGCAGAGCTTGTCCCAATGCTCCCAACCCTGGAAAACTCTGTGGACCTTTCTTAAATTCACTAATCCACCAGGATGGAAATCCTCCAGCCAGAAGTCACATGGCACAGAAAGGGATCCTGACCCTTCCCACTCTTTGGGAAAGCAAGGACAAAACTCCTCCAGAATTCTCTCTACCGAGGAACTCCTCTAGCCCATCACATCCTCACTGGAATTAAGAAATAGCGCTACACCAAGCCTGGATCCAAACTTCTGTTTACATGGTTCGAAAATAGGCGAGTCACTCTCCATGTTATCCGTGGTTCTAATGAGTCTGCTCTCAGAGCCTTAGCAAGATGTTCTTTGTTTTTCTTAGTTTTTTTTTTCCTTTTTTCACTTTATTACTATGAGTAAAGAGCCATTTGCTCAAATGGAAGATGGATAGAATTATAATTCATTGTGAAGTATATGATTTAATTACTTTCATTTAATTGTACTTGCATTTTGTGTATTAATGACATTTTTGAGGTTAACAAATGTATTCATGTAATCAAGATACATGGAAACAAATTTTTGTGTTCTAAAATAATTTAGAACTGTTTCTGTTTTAGTTTTATTGTTACTATTTAAATGATGATATTATAGTTAAAATGGAAACTTCATAGGATTAGAAGTCTTGGAATCATTTTTTAAGAAAGTATATCACATAAATGTAAATTTTGTTAATGAATTGTTTGTATTTTATTTGATATCTAGATGGTTTATGCAGAGTATTATTGTTGTTGCTATTTAACAAATTTCTTTTCTTGATTTTTCCTAAATTTTTGTGTCATCTAAAATATGAATTTTCACATTTTATTTTGCTGCTATAGATAAGTGATTTTACAACCGCTCAAATGGAAATGCAACCAGAATTATAATACACAGGATAGTGTTTAATAAGTGTAGTTTGTTTATGAGTGAATTTCAAGAGTAAATTATTTCCTTATATTCCATTTCTAGAATATAAAAATAGTATTTCGTCATTGTTGTTTAACAATTTCCTGATAATATGAACAGCATAATGTATTTCACTTTGTAGACATTTGAAACTTAAAATCTGTATCTGTGTCCTAAGTACTAAATTTACTCTAGTTATAAGGCTAATATATTTACTTAAATAAAATTTAGTTTAATACAAACACTCTGATGGCCCCCATTGTGTTGAGAATTAAGTCTGAACCCGAACCTTTCACTATGAACCATGAGCTTTAGTAAGAGACAGTCTCCCGTGGGATGATTTTATAGGTAAATGTGAAACCAAGTTTGCAGCAGGAGTTAAAAACAAAAAACAAACAAACAAGACAAACAAAACAAAACAACGACAAAGGCAACTGCACCACCAAGAAGAACACAGCAAAGGGAAGAATAAGAAAATGGAATTGGACTGCTTGATGAAGTTAGTCTGGGATCCCACATTTTATATTCCCATTTATTTAAATCAATACATTTTTAAAATATTTGAGCCAGTTTGAGTTGGGTGTTCTGTTACTTGAAGGCAATTCCATACTAATTGCTATTCTTTTCTAACAGCATTTCAAGCTAATGTGCCATTAATACATTATTTTAGATATTTCAATAAAATTCTGTAGAGAATTTGTGTAAAAAAATTTGCTCTCAAATGAAATAATTTCTTAATAACATTTAATATTCCATGTCTGGTAGGTCGATGATTTGACATGTTACCCAGAGTCCAGTCCCCTGCTGGACTTCCTCAGCTGAGAATATCCACTTGGACCATTACACCCTCCTTCCCAGGGCAGCCTGTATCCAATAACCGACTGACGTGAGTGTATAATAAAGTCCTGACCGTCCCTCCCCGCCCACTGAGGTCAACTCTGGAGACTCATCTCATCTTCAGAGCCTCCTATTGGTTTGGCTGGGACTCGCATTAAGGCCACATCAGAGTGCAACCTCTCCTCTACCCAAACGGGCCACACTCCCTTCCAAGAGGCTGATTTCAAGAGTATTTCCCAATAAACTTGCCACAGCTAAACTCAGTGCTAGAATGTTTCTCAGGGAACCTGATCTAACCTACAGGATAACACTCTGTTTCACAAATGGTTACATGGAGAATTAACTCTCCCCTCCCTCCACCCTCAATACTGACGAAGCAGGATACCAGTTGAGAAATCTGAATTCTTGCATTGTTGATTAACTTGCAATTCACCAGAATGAATGAACGTTTGCATTACCCTGAGGACTCCTCGTCACACTTCCTAGTTGTGTTGGTTAACGGGTTGTCATTACAGGGAAGTGTTAGAAGTGTCCTAAAACTTTATGTCTATTTACTGAAATTACAAACAAAACAAAACAAAAATATCCCCAAAACCCAAAACCAGAAAAACAAACAAACAAACAAAACCAGTAGGGTCATAACAGCACTTTTAAAAACACTTTATTTATTAACTTTGACAGTCAACATTATTTTATATTAATCAGGTGAACAGCAGAGTAGTCAGACATTTATGTATTTAATTTAAAAAGTGATCCCTTTGATTAGTCTAGTATTGAGTACTATGCATAGTTATAATGATATTATTGACTATATGTCTTACACTTTACTTGTCATTGTCATAACTAATTTGTAATTACCAATTTGCACTTCTTAATTTCTTCACCTTTTCCACCCTGCCCCCTAACTCCTCTCCCACCTATCACCCAGATAAATCTAATACCCATCTGATCCCATACATAGATTACAATATTATTTACTACATTACTTATGACTATACCCTACATCCCCATGACTATTTTCTAACAACAAATTTATACTTCATAATCCCTTCCTATTTTTCACTCATGTCCCATCTGGCAACCATCAAAGTATTTTCTGGATCTATTAGTTTGTTTTTGCTTTCTTTGTTTTCTTCTTTAGATTCTGCATGCAAATGAAATCACACTACAGCTGTCTTTGTCTGTCTGACACACCCCACTCAGCACAACACCCTCCAGGTGCATCCATGCTACCGCAGATGGCAAGAACCCATCCCCTTCCACGGTACGTGTGTACCACCCCCTCTTTATCCATTCGTCCATCAGTGGACCCCCAGGCTGCCTCCACATCTCCGTTGTTGTAAGCAATCCTGCAATGAACATACAAAGGCACATGCCCCTTTGAAGTAGTGTTTTGGGTTTCCTTGGATAAATACCCAGAAGTGGGATTGCTAAATTCTTCTTTGTCTTTTGTTATAGCCTTCGTTTTAAAGTCCATTTTGTCAGGTAGAAATATTGCTACCTCAGTTATAGCTTTTCCATTTCATTAAATATTTTTTTCAGCCTTTTGCTCTCAGTCTCTGTATGTCTTTTGATAAGAGGTACATGTCTTATAGTGACCATATATAAGAGTTTTGTTTTCTTATCCATTCAGGCACCCTATCTTTTAATTGGAGTTTTTAATTTCTTTACATTGAAAGTAATTATTGGGAAATATGAGGTTATTGTCATTTTATTATTAATATTTATATATATATATATTTTTTCATCTTAAAGAAGTCCCTGTAAGATTCCTTATAATTCTAGTTTGGTGGTGATAAACTCCTTTAGCGTTTTCTTGTCTGGGAAGCTCTTTATCTGTCCTTCAATTATAAATGATAGATTTGCTGGATAGAGTAATGTTGGTGGTAGGTGCCTGCTCTTCATCACTTTGACTATTTCCTGCCAGTCCCTCCTGGCTTGCAAGGTTTTTGTTGAGAAACAAGCTAATATTTTTATGACGGCCCCCTTCTAGGTAATTAACTGCTTTTCTCTTGCTGCTTCTAAGATTCTTTCTTTGTAGGTTTTCCATTTTAATTATTTTGTGTCTTGGCATGGGCCTCTTTGGGTTCATCTTGTTTGAGACTCTCTGCTGTTTCTGAGTTTGAATATCCATTTTCTTCACCAGGTTAAGAAAGTTTTTTTTACCATTATTTTTTCAAATAAGTTTTTGATTTCTTGCTCTTGCTCCTCTCCTTCTGGTACTTCTATTTATGAATGTTGTTACATTGATGTCCCAGAGACCCTTTAAACTATCTTCATTTAAAAAAAAATTTTTTTACTGTTCATTTTGGATGTTTTCTGCTTATCTTCTAAATCACTGATTTGATCCTCTGCTTCATCTAATCTGCTGTTGATTCTCTCTAATCTATTCTTCATTTCAGTTATTGTATTATTTATTTCTGACTGGTTCCTTTCTACGTTTTCTCTTTCCATTTTTATGTTTCTTATCTCTTTGTTGAAGTTCTCTCTTAGACCATTGAGTATCCTTACAACCAGTGTTTGAAATTTCGTGTCTTGTAGACTACTTGTCTTCATTTTTTATAGTTGATTTTTTTTTCTGGAGCTGTGTTCTGTTTTGTTTTGTTTTGTTTTGTTTTTTGTTTGTTTATCTGGTTTTTGTTTTTTTATCTGGGACATGTTTCTTTGTTTCTTAATTTTGGCTGCCTCCCTATGTTTTATTTTTATTTATTATGTAGGGCTGCTTTGTCTCCCAGTCTTAACAGAGTAGCCTCATGACGTAGGTGACCTGTTGAGTCCAGTGGTGTAGTCTTTCTGGTCACCAGTCAGGGACTCCAAGTCAGTCCCTTATATGGGCTGTGTGTGCCTTGTTATTTTAGTTGGGCCTGGATTGCTGGTTGTGAGGAATAGCCATGACTACAGTGGAGGAGCTGTGGTGAAAAGGGCTGACCCTACAGAGTAGGGTTTGCTTTAATAGGGCTCTGGTGACTGACAGGTCTTCCCTTTGGGTGTGTCTTCCTTGTAGGTGATGAGTGATTGCTTCAGCTTGGTCTGAAGATGACCACCAGGTATGCTAGTTCCAGGGCCTCCTGGGAGAGGACCTACTCCATGCCAAATTTAGCTGCAACCTATACCCTGCCCAGGGCCACCTGGTATGAGCCACAAAGCAATCTGCAGATGGCTGCTGCCCACACTGGGCTTGGAGGTGCCTCAAGAGGCCAAGCTGCAAACAGAAGCTGAATTTTGCTAGCACTAGGCTTAGGGCTGCTCAGCCAGTGTAAGAGACACACTGAATGTTGCTTGTTTGGGTTTTATGAAACTGAGAGATTTTTGTGGAAGTCCACAGCATATGCTAAGACAGGTTGTTCGTACAGAAAAGCCACTGGAATCATTTTGATGTGCCTGAAATTTGGGTTGTGCCTCAGGGAATCACTAGGGCAGGCATAAGAAAAGTGATGGCCAGATAGGAAGTCTGCTTGCATCTGCATGCAGGGAGGGAAAGGGTTTAACAAAGTAACAATGGCTTTTGCCAGCCCCTCTTTCCAGGAGAAAACTGCCCCTCTATACCTCATCCTGAAGCCAAACTATCAAGCTCTTCCCCTTAAGTTCCTGGTGCCTTTGGAGCTGCTGCCCCAGTGCTGGACCTCAGAGTAAGTGAGTTTGTCAGCAAGTAAGTTTCTGTTTAGGCCCTTTAAGAGTGGTGCCTAGGACTGCAGCTGTCCTTTGGCTCACTCAGCCACGATCTCCACTGGTTTTCACAGCTAGAAATCATGGGGATTCTCTCTCTCTCAATGGAACCCTGGGCTGGGGAGCATCATGTAAAGCTAGGACCCATTACTCCGCTGGGAGAGACTTCCTTAGCCAAGATTTCCCTCCCAATTTTTAATGGCCACATGCAGGTGCAGGACCAGCCTGTTTTGTGTCTTTGCCCATCTTACTAGTCTAAAGGTAGTTTCTTCTCTATGTCTTCAGTTGTAGGGTTTTAGTTCAGCTAGACCACAGATGATTCTCAATGAAGGTTGTTCTGTAATTTAGCTGTAATTGATGTGGTCCTGAGAGGACGTGAGCCCAGTGTTCACCTACACTGCTATCTTGACCAGACATCTCTTATTATGATAGAAATTTGATCCTTTTATTTTTAATGCCCTTAATTTTAGACTGCTCAAATGCCATAAATTAATATTACCCTTGATTAGTAAGGTTGGAAGTTTTCCTTTTGAAGATAGTCTTTTTCTTTCTAGATTATAGGACTTCATTAGCAGTTTGGCTCCTGATAGTTATCTCTTTACATTGTAGGTTACAAAGTCGTCTCTTCACTATGCCCATCATTGTCTTATGTTTAATCAAAATCTCTGCAGTCTTTCTAAACACTGGTTTATTGGCGTTCTTCCTTTTTTCCTTAATTTTTCCTTTTTCTTTTCTCTTCACTCTCTTTGGTCAGTGATTTATGAGAATTAATCTAAGGTACAATAATAATATTCTCAGACACTCACTACTGTTTGAAACACTGATCAATCTTGGAAAATGGCTAATAATAGCAAGAATTTCTTCAGGAATATAGGCAAACCTGCAATTTCCTAGATCACATCTATGGGAATTTGAGCCTGTCATGTTTTTGTGTGCTGTGCTCTGTAATTAATACTATATTTACACAGATGCAAAATGCCAATGTATGTATCCCAGAATGGGCCTTAAGAAGGCTAAATTTCATGCATTGCATCAACTCAGAGAATGCAAGCCCAGGCCTAATGTGCCTGCCTTAAATTTTATCTCTTTAATAAAAAGAATGGGCTCATACTTGATCCTCCATTTGGCCAGGGTATTAGTAACTTTCTCCTCTTTTCACCAATTGGATTTCCCAGACTTCCAAGCCTTCTTACCCAATGGACTGTCTGTACTGAACTTGTAAGGCTATACGGACAGCTATATTGTTTAAGGGAAGGTAATTTTACAATACATCGGGGAGAAAATATGACCAACACAAAGCTAATTTGGGGTAATATTTACATGTAGGGTAATTGTGAATGTAATATTCTGTCTTGTCTGAGAAAACCCCATACACTTTTTTCAGAGTCTTGAAGAGCACAATTAGTCTAGGCCCTAAATTATCAAAGTATAATATCTGGTCAAACATTTTCTCCCTAAGAAGTTAGATTCTTAATTAGCTCTCTACCATTATAAGTCAAGTCTTTGAAAGGCATGCTTCAGAAAAGAAATGATCCAATACTAGACTTAATGGTGTCATCACTTCTCAAGTTATATACATGTCTAATCACTGTTTTATACCTGAAACTAGTATAATATTATATGTCAACTGTAATTAAAATACGAAAAAAATTAAAAATGAAGTAAAAGAAAGAATGGACTTAAGGACTTAATCACTCATAGTACAATTATCAACACCAATGGAAGATTAATATTTGTCTAAAGTGCTGTTAAAGTAACAAGTCTAAATTGGTATTATTTTTCCCTGGTAATGTGATGCTCTTGGAGATTCCTAGAATAAAGATGGTTTTTGCCTTCCAGATTTGCCTATGATTCACAGATAAATTCAGAAACTTTAACATGTGCTAAACTATAAGTGAGATGCACCAGTTAATCTTAACTTCCCTGAGATGGAGGAGTGTCAAAAGCTCTCAATCTCTGTAAAGCTAATCTTGGCTTTCAGAGTCCATATAAATTTTACTGAAAGATAATTAAACCATATCTTAGATGAAACCCATATTTAACAGCTCCCAGAGCGTCTCTAAAAACATAAATGAAAGTTAATGGGAACTTAATAAAATGCACATTAAAATATTAGTGAGAAGAGTAACATATTTATCCAATGCAAAGAATGCACTGAAGAGATAAGGAGTGCCAGAGAATATGTATTGTCTCTCGGAAACTGAAACATGAAAGTGAGCATCACATAAGAGTTGACAGGTGAGTGATAAACTAATACTTAGATTTAGGCTTTCATATTGAAGCAAGTGGGGTTTTATAATCACATCATAATCTTCAGGGCCCAGGAGTGGCACCATCTGATGGTTACCATGGCTATGGCACTGGTATCACCAGGCACTGTTAATAACCTCATTACTGCTGAAGGAAGTCTTTCAGGAATACTTGACCATGAACAAATTTTCTACTAAAGAAATGATATAATTTCTTTCAACAAGGTTAATACATTTTTCTCTAAATAAATTAAAAGAAGCATGATGGAATATCATTATAGAAAAAAAGTAACTCTTCCAACACTGAATTTGATGCAGGGTATTGAAATGTCATGAAAAACTTCAGTATGTGTTGAGCGTTCTCACAGTCCTACTTAGATTAATGACAAAAAACAATAGTGAGAAACTGTAGTTAAGTGTTTAAGGAAAAAAGGATTTCAAAGTGTCTTAGGCTATATATGGATTAAATTTTGTGAATAATGAAGCAAAGACAGTTATATATGTTCACTGAAAGAAGTTTGATATAAAAGAAATATAGGTTTGAGTGCTTTTTAGTCACTAGATATGTATCCCCTGAAGACCTCTCATGGAAATAATGTCATTTTTCAGTTAAATATGGTCCATAGTTTTTATAAAAATAGGAAAGGAAAAAAGGGAGAGTAGGGAAAAATAATGTTCTTTGCCAATTTTATGGTAAGTACTTTCAGAATTATTTACCAATTAAAATTAATGCAGCAGCTTGATTCATGGTGATGGTACAGCCTCAAATAAATCAGGTTAACTTTTTTTTCAGATTTAATGAGATATAAATGAACTATAACTCTGTGGAAATTTAGGATACACAACATGTTGATTTGATATACTTACATATTGCAATGTAACTGCCACCATAGCAGTGTTAGCTAACACCGCCATCATATCATATTATTAGCATCTCTTTTATGTATTGAGAAAATTTAAAATCTACTCTCTTAGAAACTTTGAAGTATTAATGTGGTATTGTTAATTATAATTATAAAGCTGTGCATTAGATTCCCAGATCACCTAGAAGTGTGTCTCTTGACGAACATCTCTCCATTTCATCTGCCCTTCAGCCCCTGGAAGCTACCATTTCACACTCTGTGCACTTTTGGTGGAAAAGCAAATTGATTCAGCTACTCTGATACACAATATGGAGGTGTCCAAAAAATTACAAATTACTCCATATAAGATTTAGTAATCCCACTTCTGGGTTTATATAAAAAGAAAAGAAAACAGGATATTGAAGAGAATCTGCACTCCCATGTTTATTATTGCAGCTTTAATCACAATGCCAAGATACAAAAACAAGCTAAGTGTCTGCCAATGGATGAACAGATAAAGAAGGTGTGGCATATATAGTCAACAGAATATTATTCAGCCATGAGAAAAAAGAAATTCCTGCCATTTCAGCGTGAATCAATGTTGAGGGCATTATGCTAAGACAAAGAAAGAGAAATACTTTGCTATTTCACTTATATGTAAAATCTAAAAAAGCCTAACTAACAGAATCAGGTTCACTTTTTATTAAACATTTAAAAAAAGGTAAACTTAAACCAGATTAGGTAAGTAAATGGGATTTGTACTTTTTTGACTTATTAGTATAATTTAAAAATTAATCTGATTTGTCATATATTTTTAGTTTTAAACTAAAGCATTTTAAACAAATCTTAAAATGTATATGACATATATATCCAGTGTCCTTTCCTTCCTCCTTCCAAGAACACTATATGCAATCTAGACTAGAGTTACAGACAGACTTTGGTGTTATTTCTAATCTCTAGCTCTCCTTTCTCTTATTTGCAAGAAAGAGGGCTCACTGCTAAATCTCATGGGTTCTTCTCAAGAAGCTCTGGTTCTCTTCATTGTCACAGTGTATTTTAAGACATAGTCTACATGCTACCAGCAAACCCTCATTTCCTAAAGCCAGACTTCCCTTTCCCAACTTTGCAAGCATGCATATATATTTGACTGAAGCAACAGGATAGTTTTAAAGACTGCTACCTGTAGGAGGGAAAAAGTTAAATATTCAACTACATCTTAGATTATTCCTAAATAAGGATGTTCCCAGTGGGAATTTTCTTTATTTCAAACCTCAGATTTAAATTTCCTGTCCCCTACCTATAGTCAATAATCTATGCCTTAAAGTAACCCTATTCAAAATTCCATAACCCTCCTTACCTCCTGTAATAAAGGAAAATTTTATGTCTACTTAAAAGAAATCTTTCTACATTTTATTCATGTTCTCCAAACTCCAATGTAAAGCCAAAAGTCATTGACAGGAGTTAACAGCTATGATATGTTTCTTTTCTTGCTCAGTGATTCTTCAACCTGCTTATACATTACAATCACCTGGAAAAGGTTCTAAAAACACTTATACCTCCAAACCAGTATCACCATCATCAAAGACTTTTATTTGGTTGATGTGATGGGTAGTGAGAGAACATTATTGCAAATACCAACTACAACCACACGATCAGTTGCAGAAACAAAGACTATAATAATTATTAATGTCATTTTTTATTTTGATACGTTTGTATATCATGATGGTTAATTTTATGTATTAACTTAGTTGGGTCTTGGTGTCTAGATATGTTGTCAAACATTATTCTAGATGCTTCTGTGAGGTTTTTTTAATATGAGATTAACTTTAAGTTGATGGATTTTGAGTAAAACAGATTGCCCTCCATAATGTAGGTTGGCTTCACTTGGTCAGTTGAAGTCCTAAATAGCACAAAAGATTGACCTACTTTGAGCAAGAGGACATGGTGTAGCAAACAGCCTTCAAACTTGAATGAGGATATGGCCTCTGGCCTTCAGACTTGAACTGCAGTACTGGCTCTTTCCTGGGTCTTTAACCTGCAGCTCGTATGCAGATTTTAGACTTGGTGGCCACCACAGTTGCTTGAGCCAACTTCTTAAAATTAATCTTTATATCTATCTATCTACCTACCATCTATCTATCTATCATTTTATATTGCATTGATTCTGTTTCTCTGGAGAAGCCTGACTAAGACAGATTTTGGAAGAGTGAGGTGAGGTGTTTCTGTAACAAATGCCAAAAGTGGCTTTGGAACTAGCTAATGGTCTAGGCTGAAAGAATTTTGAGATGCATACTAGGAAAAGTCTGGACTGCCTTTAAAGAGACTATTGGTATAATTAAGACTATGGACAATAAAGGTATTTCTGGCGGTCTCAGACAGAAATGAAGAACCTGTTATTGGAAACTGGAGGAAAAGAGACCTGTGTTATAAAATGGCAAAGAACTTAGTTGATTTGTGTTCTAGTGTTTTGTAGAAAGTAGAAGGGAAAATTGATAAACTTGGATATTTTGTTAAGGAGACTTTTTTTTTAGCAAAGCGTTAAAGCTGTGGCCTGTTTTCTCCTTGCTTCTTATAGTAAAATGCAAAAGAAGAGGGATAAGTTGAAGAAATTTGTTGAGTGAAAAGGATCCAGAACATGAAAATTTAGCAACTTATCAGCTTATTCATTTTGCAAAAATAATAAAGAGTTTTAAAGTGAGCCCTAAGATGTGGCTAGAAACCCATTGGATAAAGAGATTATGGCAATGACATAAATATAAAGAGACATTCCAGGAGAACCAAGAATACATGTAGATATGGGATGTATCAGCAGAAACTGCCAGCTTAGAAAAAAGGTAACAGTGTACAGGACAAATGGAAAGGAGACTGTTGGACTTCAAGAATGCTACAGGATGGAACATAGAGATATTTGGCTGTAAGCCTATGTCATCCTACAAGTAAAGGGAAGAATGATCCTGAAGGCTGTTCAGAGGTTGACAGGGATGCCATTCCTATCAAGGGCCCAAGGGTATAGGTCCAAGGAAGAAGGCTATCCCTTTCTGGGATTTAATGGGCCAGACATTGCAGCCCAGTGACACAGGGGCATGGCTGCTGTCCAGGGGCTCAGGGGTCAGGTCATCATCTGAGGCTGATGGGTGACTCAAGGTGGACTGTCATTCCAGTGGGACCAGAGGGCAGAGTTTTGAGCCAAAGCAGATTATTATAAAGCTTTAAAATATGATGAAATTTGCTTTACTAGGTTTTGAATTTGCTTGGGACCCCTTACTCTTTATTTCCTCATTTCTTCCTTTAGAATGGAAATATCTATCCTATACCAGTTCTCCTACTGTATTTTATAAGCATATAATTTTTCTGCTTTCACAGGCTCATAGCTGGAGAGGAATTTTGCTTGGAATGAATCATCATATTTGTGGTCACATATTTTAGGTGATATTTAGATGACACTTTTGACTTATAATAGATGATGGAATGTGATTATATTTGGAGATAGGGTATCTGAAGGGGTAATTAAAAAATTTTGAGTGAAATCATAGGGGTAAAGCCCTAGTCTAATAAGGTTAGTGTCCTTATAATAAGAGGAAAACATACCAGGAGTGTGAATACATACACAGAAAAACAAAACAAAACAACAACAAAAAAACCCAACAACATAACAGATAACACAGCTATCTAATGAGAGAGGCCTCAAGGGAAACCAAACCTGTCAACACCTTGACCTTGGACTTCTAGCCTCCATAGATGTGTAACTGAGCATGTAAACTGCCCAAGCTGCAAGGGGAAATATCATGGCACAAAATGGTGTAGGCTCTAGGGACATTGTAAGAACTATGACTCTGAGTGAGAAGAAAAATAATCAAAGAATTTGAGACAGAAGAGTGGCATAATTTGACTTATGTTTTTGAGCTATTTCTCTTGATTTTGTGAGGTGGGGTAAAAAATAACAGGAGTTGAAACAAACAAACAAACAAAAACAGTTTGAAAGCCATTGTAATCATCAAGGTGAGAGACAATAGTGTTTTGAATATGATGATAGAAGTTTTGAGAAAAAAAATTGTAGATGTGTGTTGAAAAAATTGCTGAGGAAATTTGCAACTGGAGTAAATATATGATATAAGATAAAGAACTTAAATATAACTTCAAAGTTGTTGTTTTGGACATTAAAACAACAGAATTGACATTTTCTAACACAGTAAAGAATACTGGAGGTGCACATTTCAGAGGAATACCAGGAACTCAGTTTAAGATAAATTAGATTTGAAATAAATACTAGACATTTAAATGGAGTAGGCAATAAGCAGTTGGATGTATGAGTCTGGACTTGAGAAGAGAGAGCTGGTCTTCAGATATATGAGGAAGGACCTGAGCATATTGTTAAAGCCATGGCCTAATAAAATAACCTAGAGTAGCAAGACTCAAAACATGGTCCCAGAACCAGCAGCATTGGGATTACTTGGGAACTAGCTAGAAAAGCAAATTCTTGGACCCACATCAAGCCTAGTGAATAAAAAACTCCAGGGGGTGGATCCCAGGATTTTGTGCTTTTTCATAACTTCCAAGTGATGTTGACTGACACAGCTAAAGTTTGAGAAGCACTGTACTAGTTTGTTTGGGCTCCTATAATGGAACACCATAGACTGAATGGCTTAAACAGTATAAATTAATTTTCTCAAAGTTCTGAAGGCTAGAAGTCTAATATCAGGGTGCTGGCATGGCCAATGCCTTGTGAAGCCTAACTTTCTGGCTCGTAGCTGACCACTTCTCAGAATGTCTTTTCATGGCTGTTTTCTCTGTGTGTGCACAGAAGGAGAAAAATAGCTCTCTGGTGCCTTCCACTTCTTGCATAATCCCATCAGATTAGGGGCTCACCTTTATGAACTCATTTAACCCTAATTACCTCCCCAAAGGCTTCATCTCCAAAAACAATCACATTAGGGATTAAGGCTTCAACATAGAAATTTGGTGAGAGCAAGGACACAATTTAGTATACAACCACCACTGCTGTAGAGAATCAGCATAGAAAGAGAAGAGTTTCAAAACTAAGCATTGGGACACTTTATATTTAGAGGTTTATAAACTGAAGAGGAACATCCAAACAGAGAACAAGCAACCATTGAGGGAGCGGTAACACCAAGAGAATCTGGGTTTTGGGAAGCCAACTAAGAGATTGGATAAAGAGGAGAGAGTGATCTATTTGGAAAAAATGGTACTGAAAAGTCATGTAAGCTAAGAACTGAGAATTAATCTTCAAATTTTTGCATGTAGGCTTATTGTTGGTCTTGACAAAAGCAGTCTAAATGGATGGTAGAGGTTAATGTCTAATTGGAATTGGTTAGAGAGAAACGAGAGGAGAGAAATTGATGATATAAAGTGTTAATAAAATGTGAACCTGTATTCGAGATTTTTATGAAGGAAAACGGAGAAACAAGCTGACAGTTGGAGGCAAGTGTAGGATTATGATAATTTTATTTATAAGAGAAACTACAGCATGTTTGTTTTCTGATAGTATTAGTTCCGGAAAGACAAAAACAAAATTTTTCAGATGGGAGATGAGAGAAATTCCAGAGGGATAGCCTTGTGCAGATAAGATGAAAGGGGGCTGAAGAACACCTGTAGTTATTGTTCTCTATAGCACACAACATAGTGGGGAAAGAGTATTGCAAATAGAGAAGTTGGAATTCATAAGGTAGTTGAGTACTGACCTATTCACTTTGCCAACTAAATTCATTGGTCCTTAAGTATTACAAAAGATTGGCTATGTATTTTAAAACTTGCAAATGGTTTAGCAGTTCAATGCTGTATTCTACTTTATTCTGAAATGGACATACATCTAGTAATATTATATTTGAATACAGTAAATGGAGATAACATGTGCAGAAAAAATGTAATTTATTTTCTAAAGAATAATTGTAAACTAGGAAAGCAGTCAACTTAGTAAATCAAAAGTGAATTCATAAATCAGAGAACAGATATTTGAATTCTATCTCGAGTTTTCTTTATTGGAATTATGCAAATTCAGTTACTTAGTTAATTTAGTTTTTAGGAGGCAGAATTAAATTTTACTCTTAAGCTTTGTTTGTTTTTAGAGGAAAAGAAAAATATTCATTTAAGAAAAAATTGCAACTGATGAATCTGTTTATTATGATAAAACATTCAACATTTAGTTTCTGAACATTTCTTGTACAGGTATTTTATTTTGAATGCTTATGACTCTTTAACATGTTCCAGACGAGATACTTAACAGCAAAAAAAAAAAAAAAAAAAGATTTGTAATGCGTGCATTTTCTTTTGATGGTATCTTTTTACACATGCTGCTCATTAAGTTTTAACATATGTAAAATGTGCTTTCCCTGCTACATCTGTCATCCCTTTCTCTTTTGTTTAATTCTGAACCCACGATTAAATGGATGCCTGCTAGTGACTCAAGGACGAGTTGTCACAGAAGGATCTAGTAAACCACTCAATTTTTTACATATAATATTAAAACCTCAGTCCATGTTTAAAGCAGAAAAATGTGGGACACATAGAAGATAGAATTTCTTTAGAGTGGGGGAAGGAAGGCGGGGGAGAGAGAGAGAGAGAGAAGAGAAAGAGAGAGAAGAAGAGAGAGACTTCAGGGTAGAAGTGAAAAAGAATTAGGAGTATTCAATGCTTGTAAATGTTTCTAAGAAAGGATTGTAAAGACCTATTATTTAACTAACTGTGCTTAGCTCCAAGGAAGGAAGAAATTAAGATGGGTGCTTGAGATAGACCTCTGGGAGCCCTGGGACATTGTGGCCTTCAGTAACTTCCTGTTGCCTCCATGAACACAGAAATGGACAGTTACATAGTGAGTTTAGGCAGAAAGTACTGGAGAAAATTCCCCCAATTCTCTATGTCCTCAGTGTATTGCAGCAGAACATCAGATTCTTGGTGCCATGATGAAGATTCGGTGGACACATAAGAGTCTCAAAATTGTGATAAGGTGAGGCTGTGGCAGAAAGCACCATGGGACATTCTGGTAGAGAGGAGGTGGGGTTCAGATGCCTCAGTAGACACCAATGAGGAGAGGTGATGAGGACCCCGAATCAGTCAAGAAATGTTCATCTCTCAGATACTAGTCATAAAAGACACTAACCAAAGAACAAACGTCTCTCTGTGATGCCATGACTATGTGTAAGGAGCCCTACCCCACTGGGAACTTAAGTAATATCTGTGGAAAAGCACTTATTGGACTCAGTTCAGATTGAAATAACAGTAGTGACCCAGAAATTTGTTTTCTGCCATTAGGTAGAAAAGGGCTCAAGATTAAATTTAGTTACTGAAAAATAAAATGCTATATTCTTTGTATATGTAAGTATATGTCTTATGACTTTATGCTCCTTGCATGTGCAGTGCATTCCAGAATCACTGAGACACTTTAAATTATTATAAGAACATAATTCTTTAGAAATTATCACGAATCTTCTAAGTTTGAAAATTCTAGGTCTTAGTTGTATTTAAATGTGTGATATGTTGCGTTAAAAATATTTTTGGCTGTGGATTTTAGTTGAAGTATCTACATATTGTGAAGAAAGTTGTAGAATTTCATAAAAGATAAAATTACTTCAGCAATGACAACCCCTGCATCACACACACACACATATACATACACACACAAAATAGTACATTTTGAAGAAAGGTTTAGGAGGAGAGAGTGTATTTCTTGCTTAATCTTATTCCATATGTATATTAGAGACTGGTATCTCTTAGTAAAGTAAAGCTGCTAGTTTGCATCCCTTGCAAACCAGCTTATTCAATAATAAACTAGTTTCATAGTAGTGCACTTGTGACCTGTGATGAAACCTTAGAGCTTGAAATTCAGAATATCATGTGAAACTTCTCTGACCCCTTATGACATGAAGAAGATATGTTGGAAGTAATCACGGTTATCGAAAACCCTTACACTGCATGTAGACTATTTGTTGAACTATTTGGATAAAAACAGTAAAATAACGTTTCTAGCTATTTTATCTGTTTAATCCATTTCTACTTTCTGACAATTCACAAGTTATCCAGCTTACAGGGATGACACTGTTTCCTTAATGAGGAATAGCATCATTATCATAAGGAGGCATTCCTCAGTGCCTCTACCGAGTACTGTGGGAGAGCCTCGCCCCTTAGTATTTCCAAGGTTCGGTGGGCGGGGACACCGGTTCCATTTTCTCCTGGTCACCCCCGGCTCCAGCTTCCGGCTTCCAAATGGCATAGCTTGTTTCCTATATTAATAATATTTTTAGTATGCAAAATTTTTATTGAAGTTACGGAAATTATTTAAAAGAAGTAAAGCACAGCAAAGTACAGGCAGTAACTTATAATTGAATAGGAAACATTATTTCTCATGGTGATGCTATTTCCCAGAGTTCTACCTGCTTTCTTGTTTACTCTTCAGTAGCTTTCTCTATAGTTCCCCCATTTTGAATCCTGGCCTTATCTGTAACTTACTGTTCAGACATGTTTAATTCATTTTTAACTTTTCATTTGGACGTGTGATATTATGTCAACATACCAATAATACATTTATTTATATAAAAGGATTAGAGCTCAGCTAATATTACAAATATAGTTTATGTAATTTCATCTATTTTAAATTTGAATATTATAGCCTATGAGCCTCAGGAACATCAACAAATTTGATATTTAGCAAGTCCTGGGAAAACACAATTAACTCAATTGATGTTAAAGAATTGTTTAATTTTTCATTGAGTTTAAATATGTATGTAGTATGAAAAGATCATTTTATGGGGTTTCTTAAAAATATTTTCATCTTTATTAGTTATTTCCAAGGGTTAAATTCTGAAGCATAAAATGCTAATACCATCTTTTTGCATCTGCTGTTAAATCAATTTAGAAAGTTCTATAATCTTCTTTCCCTACCCATTTACAGGAATGCTCTCCTTCAAAGTTCAAGAAAGTGCCACATCTTTGGGGCTTCCCCTAATTGCTATAAATTATAATTCCCCACATGTTTAGTATAAAACTAATATAATTTTGTTCTCTAAATTATTTCTTAGGTATTAAAGTTCATCCAACTATGATCTATAACTTCTATAACTTCTACATTTATTAAATTAAGTGCCTTCCTTCTTTATAACTGCCTAAATATAAAACCAAGAACATGATATGGACTTGGTAAATATTTTAACTAATTTCATTGAATATTAATTGTAGTGTGCTGAAGCCTTACCAGTACTTAAAAAAGTAAAACTCCAACCTGTAATAAAAATAATTATAATATATGCATACATTTTTGTTTGGAAAGACACTTCGCTTTTAATATATTATATTAGTTTTAAGTGTACAACAGTGGTTCTATTGTACATTTATATGCTTTATGATGCGATCACCACAATATGTCTAGGAACCATCTGTCATCATACAAAATTATTACAATATTATTGACTATAGTCCCTGTCTGTACATTACATTCCTATGACTTTTTAATCTTATAACTGGAAGTTTGCACCTCTTACTTTTTGCCTTTTTTTCCCATCTCCCTAACCTCTGGAAGCCATGAATTTGTTCTCTGTATCTATAAGTCTGTGTTTTAAAATCTGTGTTTTTTTTTCTTTTAGAGCCCACACATAAGTAAAATCATATGGTATTTGTTTGACTTATTTCACTTAGTATATACCATCTATGTCCGTTCATGTGATTGCAAATGGCAAGATTTCATTCATTTTTTATTGCTGAATAATAATATATATATGTATGTGTGTGTGTATATATATATGTATACACACACACACATATTGTTAGATAGATAGATAGATAGATAGATAGATACCATATCTTTATACATTCATTTATCAATGGACACCTAGGCTGCTTCCATATTTTATTTATTGTAAATAATGTTGCAATAAACATAAGGCTGCATAACATATATATTTTTTCAAATTATTTTTTTTGGTTTTGTTTTATTTGGGTAAATGCGCACAAGTGGATGTCATGTCCTGTATGACACAGGCAGTAGGTGAATGAAAAGGGCGGCGCAAGGTGAGTAAACACAGCAGCCAAAAATAAGTTTCAAGCGGGGCCAAGGGGCTCCAGCCTCGAGGACTGATAGAACCCCAAATTGGGTCACTGCATAACTTTTATTGATGAGCATACATGGAAGTGAGACTGGTTATTCCATGGTCTGTGAGTAACGTTGCCTAGGGGACTGCCTTTTTTCTGAAAGTCCCCATCGTGTTTTAACATGCATTATGTTTCTATAGAAACATTTAGCCCCAAGGACTCAGTGTACTGAAACCACCCCGGGGGTAGACTTAGTACCTAAATCATTCCTGTTGGCACATGACTGATATTGTTCTTTCAAGTCACTATGGGAGCAGAGTGGGACACAAGGCAGCCAGGGGTTTGATGATTAACCTCAGAGAGGGTGAGGGGCTGTGTCTCACCTCTGTAGAGCCCAAGCTCTCTCCTGATGGCCCCTATGTGACTGTGCCTGTCGTAGGTTGTTCCTCCCCTGAGGAATCTTACCCGTCATTGACTAACCAGCTGTCCTCCAAAGTCATACAGGGTGATGTGAGGTATTCTATGCCCCGGTGGCCTCCACACTTAGCTCCTGCCTTAGGAAGTCATGGGGAATGCATGGGGGGACAGACGGTTTGGCAGTTGTAAGGCAACAAGTGGAATTTCTAGATCATATGATAGTTCTATTTTTAACTTTTTGAGGAAACTCCACACTGTTTTTCATAATGACTGCATCATGTTGCACTACCAACAGGGAATGAGCGTTCCCATTTTTCCATGTTTTTACTAATATTTATTATTTGTTGACTTTTGATAATATCCTTTTTGACAGATGTAAGGTGATATGTCATCATGGTTTTGATTTACATTTCTCTTAAGATTTGTTGGTATAATTTATACAGAGTGAAATGCATGAATCTTAAATTTGATGAGTTTTGATAAATGTATATGCTCAAATAATCCACATCCATATTATATATATATAATTTCACTCTAGTTAATTCCCTTATGTACTCCCTCCACAGACCACTATTAGTTTTACTTTTATCATCATTGATTAATTTTGACTGTTCTGAAACTTCAAAAACACAAAATTGTGCAACATGTACTATTTTGTGTCTATCTTCTCTCATTCAGCATGATGTGTTTTGAGATTCATCTGTTGTGTGTAATAGTGATTTGTTTTATTTTATTGCTGGGCAGTATCTCATCATATAAAGGTATACCACAGTTTTCTTATCTATTTTCTTACCAATGCCATTTGAGCTTTTTAGTTTGGGACTATTAAGAATAAAGTTGCTATAGACAATATTGTACAAATCACTTGGAGACATATGTTTTTATTTATCTAAGATATCTTAGATGTAACTATAGAGAAATTACTGGGTAATAGTATGAATATAAAATAACTTTATAAGAACCCACCAGCTTATAAAATTATTATCATTTGATATTTTTATGGCAATGTTAGAGATTTGAGTTCAATACCTTTGCTCACGTTCAATGTTGTCAGTCCTTTTAATTTAGCTTTTCCTTTGAGTGTATACTAGTACCTCACGGTGGTTTGAATTTTCCTTTTTCTGGTGACTAATGCTGAATATTTTCATGTGCTCCTTGGTCGTTTTTATATTTTCGTATGTTTTCATTTCATGTGTGCATGACAACTTAGATATCTTTCTCTATGAAGTGTGTTCAAATCTTCTGCCATTTTTCTGTTGGTGTCTTACTGACTTGTATGAATGTTTGCACTTTTGACAAACAAGTCTATTTTTGGATAAATGTTTTGTAATGTTTTCTCACACTTTGTGAGTTGCCTTTTCACTCTGTTAGTAAGTCTTTTTGATGAACAGAACATCTTAATTTTAATATAATTAAGTTTGTTTTTTGATGATTTGTGCTTTTTGTCTTTTGTTCAAGAAATCTTTGTTTATGGTGGTGAAGAGCTTCTCCTATGTTTTACTCAGACATTTTTGTGTTTATTCCTCACCTATCCAGAGTTGATTTTTTTGTTTTATGAAGTTTGATGTAGGGATCAAGATTGTTTTCCATATACATATTAATTATCCAGCATTATTTTTTGAAAAATTATGATTTTTCCCTCCAAACTTAACTGACATCTTGTCATTAATTAGATGACAATACATATGTGGATCTATTTCTGAGCTCACCTTTCCATCGGTTGGTTATTGAGTCTATACTTTTACTGTTTTAATCATTATTGATTTCTCATAGGTTTTAATATTTAGTGGTAGAAGCCATAACTGCACTATGTTCTTCATTTTCAACTTACCTTTAGTATCCTTATCCTTACCTTTTACATTTCTTTATGAATTTTTAAAATCTTCTTGCCCTCATTGAAATTGCATTGAATCTAGAGATTAAGTTGGGGAAAATCAATATCTTTATATTATTGAGTCATTCAGTCCATGAACAGAATCAGCTAACCCTAACTACAACAATGCTGTTACAACTCCAAAATTCAGTGGTTTAAAAAACAAAACAAAACAATCGTTTATTCTCATGGATGTACTTGTTTGTTGGGGAGGTTATGGTGGCTGGAGTGGCTCATGATAACATGACTGTCCCACATGTCTCCTCATCTTCCCAAGACTACTACATATCTCACATTCTCCTGGGACTGGTAGGTAGCACAGGCACATCCTTCTTGTGGCAATGGCAGAATCGCAAGAGTGCAAGGGTAATTGCACAAGTACACTTCTAGCTAATGCTTGAAATCCATCTGCTAATATCATATTAACCCAAAACAAGTCATTAGGCTGAGCCCAAAATCTAGTGTAAGAAAGCATTCTGCACCATTGGTGGAAGTACTTCAAGGCACGAAGCACAGGGCTTCAGCATCAGGGTGGGTAAGTAATGGGGCCTAATCTAGGAAATGCGTCACTCCAGGCAAGCTGAGAATCCTATCTTTTCCGACCAGAATTTGGTGTTGTCAAAGCTGCAAAACACTTTGCATGCCAAATGTTTCAGTCTTTTTTCAGTCCTCACCATACCTCTGCATCTATGTTTTACCAATAGAAAGAGTTCATGTTTCCTCAGCTCTGCTCGACTTCATCAGAGTCCTATAAAAGGCAGAACAAATGTACTAAATTTTCCATTCTCATCCCACTTAGCTTCTGCCTGCTGGCCCTGTTTCTCTAGCTGGAGTCAAATTAGGGTTTTTAAGTTGTTAGGATGGGAAAAGGGAGCTGCCATCCTTAGGCTTGCATTTTCTGTTCAACTTCTCTCCGATATCAGCATTCATTAATAATACCTTTTCCTTTAACATACTCTTGTCCACATTCAGGTTACTCACATAAAGATGCTAGAGACATCATCACAGCACAGTCTGTGGTAGTGAAGTCATGGAATAGATACAAACTCTTATTTTTGATACAATAAAATACTCGTAGTATTTTTTGAAATATTACTCGTAGTAATATTTGTTGAAATCAACAAATATTATTCACATATATCAACATATATAATAGTAAAAATACAATGTTTAACAAAATAAAAACGAGCTGGCAAAGGACATATTCAGCATGATGTAATTTATACAAGGGTGCCAAAAAATGTATACAGATTTTAAGAAAAGAATAAGCTATATTACAATTGTAATACTCAACATATACCAATAACAAAAGATGAATACAAGTCACATTTGACTTCTGTGATTACAAGAGGTGCTCAAAGGGGTAAGTGTCTATCTAATACATAGATAACATCTCTTAAAATGTGTATACATTTTTTGGCACCCTCAGTATACAGTAGATTTTCAGTTAACCACTGGAACTCAAGCAACCAGTAGTCTCAAGCAACCAGCACTCTCAAGCAACAATTGCTTGAGAGTTTTGCCAGTTGCTTGAGAGTGCTGGGTACATTTATCCAGCATCTACCAATCCCCATGGGTGTGGTTAACTGAGAGTCTATTGTATGCTGAAAAAACAAAAGAATCATATATCTTGTGAATGGATGTTAAATAGAAAGGCACACATGCCAACAACCTCTACCAACTGCAGTGGCCTGGTTACCTGTGGCAAGAGCAACAGACTGAAGGACCATTGGCTCTTTCATTAATATTTTAGTTTTTAAACAACATAAATAAGGAACAAACAAGACAAAATGTTACTATCTCTTCAATCATGAAGGCTGGAAGATATTGGTATTTCTCATAAGTTACATTTTTATCTTTAAGTTTAAAATACTTAATTAAATGATTAAAATTTTGAAAATTAAATATTTAAGTCATGATTCTACAATTGTGTTTCACTTTCTTCTTCAGATGCTCACTGCAAATCTAGATAACATCAGTTCCTCGGTGGTCATTGGTTCTTTGATTATACATGTTTCATTGGATCTCTCTTTACAACCAGGAGATGGTGGTGAGCAGACTTTTCTTCACGGAGAGCATAATAGTGTGACATCACAAACTCTCAGATACCTGTCATTCTGTATCTCTCAGATGGACATCTAGGAATGCTACAGCTATTGGGAGTCCTAGTTTGAATAGGATATGAAATAACTTTACCAATTGATTTGTCAGTGAGTATTTTATGGTTGGATGCACAGTAATTATTTTTATAATTTTACAGTGTTATCCACAGTTAAACAGATTTGGGGCTTGAATTTTCAGCAAATGTTGGTAAGTCTTTTTATAAGTAGACAAAAGCCTGACTCAATGTTATGTATAGTGAGACAGTGCAGGCCCATGGAGAGTTTCTATTGTGTTTGATCTGGTAATTGTCACACTGCAGTCTCTCTTCTACCAGACTTTCTATCCATCTCCTTCCATCAGTCTCCTCTTGATAAAATGAGAGGAGACTTGATAACTTATAAATCATTTCCTTTCACTTTTTGGTGCATTCTATGAAATGAAAGTACTTACAGAAGGCTTTCAAACGTTTTGTGGTATAAATGAATAGATAAATGAATAAATGTATTAAAATGTCCTCTGGATTATCAATTTGAATATTATTTAGTGTAAAAATTATTTTTACAATATAAAATGAATATTTAAGATAGGAATGTATCCATTATTTTATCACCACAGCATCACAAGTATATGTGTTTATGTGTTACACACACACACACACACACAGACACACACACTGTATAGAGCTATAATTGTAGTAATTTTATAGTTTGTAATATTTATTTACCATTCTGCTTCATAGATTCTTAAAATATATTTTGTTGTTATTTTAAATACTCTTGATTGACTAGTTCAGCTAAAATATAATTTAGCTAATCATTTTACAACTTTTAATTTTTTAAAAATCACATACTTTTAAACTTTAATTTTAAATTTAATTTAATTTTTATTTTTATTAAATTCATTGGGGTGACATTAGTTAGTAAAATCATATAGATTCCAAGTGTACAATTGTATAATACATCATCCATGTGTTGCACCATGTTCTCATCAGTTCTTCCATCACCATGTATTTGACTCCTTCCCTCGTCCACAACCCCAGCTGACCCTATGGGAACTACTTTTAAATACAATTGTGTTTCATCGATATGAAATTCTCAGGTACTCTACATAAATATAATTTTCTAAATATCTAAGGCATATGCACTCTAATATCCAAATTTTATTGCATTTTATCTATTAAACTAAAATAGTTCTAAAATGATTTATGTCCTTTGATGTATCCTCTAAAGAAAGATACTGACCATCTTTTTTGAAAATTTCACATGATCTTTTAAGTAACCATAAATTGTAGTGTAAAGATTAGCAACCTTGTTCTACTTTTAAAATGTTTCCCTCACTCTGCCTTTGTCACTTTGCTATTTGTCACTTTTGATGTGATTTTTGTTAAGTCTATCCAGGGTTATGTTTCCCTTTCTGTTTTCTTCTAATTTACTTTGAGCTGAAGGAACAGATAGAAAATCTTATTATGGTTGTACATTAGTAAGTGTCCATATGGCAGTATTTGAGGAAAGGTTGGAAGTAAATATCACAAGATATTTGTAACTGTTTTTTGGATCATTTTTTTGACTCATGTTCAGAGATTGCTTCATAAAAGCTTTGAAGAAGTGAGCTTAATGCACTAATAGACATTTCTGAAACAACTTTTTAAAAAAAGTACATAGATTACAGACTCAGGTTCCCCTTTAATCACCATTATACATCTGCCTGCAGTGTGTACAGCTAAACTATAACATTTGTATTATTAGCACAATGTCTTTACAGGAAACTTAACAAGATGCTATTTGTTTGAAAAGACTCTTGGTGCCATGGGTATTAAAAACCCAATTGTTATTCTCAAATGGTCATGGGTCATGCACTTTAAAAGAAAATCTATGGTGCACTGTGATTGTAAAATATTCTTCAAATTTACTGCAGCCCAGGTTTGATGTATTTTCTCTGTTCTTGCCCTGACAACTCTAGAAGTGAAATATCACCAACATAAGTATTTCTACAACATTAAACTATCAACTTGATGATACCTCGATTTTAACAAAACAGCAGGTATTTTAAAAATGTATTTAATACAATAAAAGTCTGGGTTTTAAAACATGGTTTTAAGGGATGTAAATAAGACTTTATCTGGTAAAGACATCAGA
Source organism: Lyroderma lyra (assembly GCA_004026885.1). NCBI lineage: Eukaryota > Metazoa > Chordata > Mammalia > Chiroptera > Megadermatidae > Lyroderma > Lyroderma lyra. Next base: position 96,262 of record PVJL010004118.1, read on the forward strand.
AACAAATATGTTATTTCTTTTTATTTATTATTTTATGGACTTGCTTTTGTTTGCTATGAAGCAGAATACGTAGATTGTGATTCTCTGATTCAGAAATCAGACTGATTCACTTACTAACCTGTAATACCTGATATTTCTTTAAACTTGAGAATATATTTTTTTAAGAATGGATTAAAATTTTTGAAAATTAAAAAAGTAATGGTGGGGAAAAAACATGTGACTAGGTAACCCTGAATACATTACCTTCTCATTGGCATAAAATAGTTTTTATTCTAGATGTAGTTATGTAAGGTCTTCCACCAAAAAAGAACTTTAGCCAGGACTGGGGCTGGGCTGGGAAAGTGGGGAAGGAAGTCCATTTGCCTTCCCAGATGGTCAAAAATGGGCACCAAAACATCAAATCTAGCTTCTTTACATTTAAGCACCTGTACTATGACTGAAAACTGGAGAATCAAAAACAAAAGAGTAAAAAAGTAGCCTCATATCAATTAGCTGTGGCTCTAAATTTAGAGTAACACCAAATTTAAGGAACTGTGGTTATTTTCAGTGATTCTCTTTCTCTTTCCCTCGTCTGCACCGGGAAGTCCAGGAAAATCCTCAGACTGACTTGCTGGTCTTCATACCACATGCGCTGAGCCCCACCTGGTGTTACCCTTTCCAGATACCTGAAAGTTACAGAACTTGCTTTTTATCCTCTCTTTTACTCTTAACTTACCCATCCATTATCTTTGGCCAAGGTTGTTAAAGTGGATGAACATGAGGTAACCAATGAATTTCCTGAAACTGTATTAAAGTGTGGGTGTGTGTGTGTGTGTGTGTGTGTGTGTGTGTGTGGTGGGGGTCTGTGAATGTCTATTATGCTAAGAAACCATTCAGATAATTCATCAGATTTTCACAGACAAGCAAAACTGTGAAATAATTGAGAGATAACCCTTTAGGTGATAGTCAACTGTCATGTGAATATGTGAGAAAGCGATCAACTGGCACTTTACAGGAGCCTGGGGAAGAAACCTCTTCATTGTGAAATATCTAATAAGGCGTAAATATGCAGATGTTATTTCAATATGAAGACATTTACCACTTATTCATTTCTTTAATTGGACTAATATAAAATACAGAAAGTCCAATAAAAATGGTGACGTGCAATGCTGAAGAAGGGACAGTGAAATTACATTTACTCACGAAGCCAATTCCTTTCGAACGACAATACGACAACGCACTTACAGGATGCCAACAAGTTTATACTAGTAGCACCCATCTACTTCTGGACATGCCCTCAAAGAAACACTCAAATATAAAAGAAAACAAAAAACTTTTATGAGGATATATTCATTTAAGTATCATTTATCAAAGGAAAAAAAGCAATTTAAATGTACAATAAGAGGAAAATGCATAATTATACTAAGGTCTGTAAAGTATGAAATATTTAAATGTATTATGAAAATTAATAAAAACTTCACTGTAACCTGAAGGTAGTAAAAAAGCCTGAGAATTTTTTAAGTTAAGCTTATCATTCTCTTATTTATTGCCATTAGAATGAACTGACCACAGCCTATATGCCTTGATCCTCCATGCGTTTTTCACTGTGTCATGGTGATATCTGAATAGGCTCCCAAAACCTAGACTTCAAAGGACATTTAATATCAGCTAACCTTAAGTGACAATTTCTTGTCTTATCTCATTTTTTTAATATTAGCTAGGTGTTTTAAAATGATCAGATCAAAAAAAAAAAAAAGATCAGATCAGATATCTTGAACATTTAAAGCATAAATAAAAGTAAAAATCTTACCTATACCACCTCACAAACTTAATTTTAATTTGCTTATATCTATGAAGAATGACTAACATGAATCAAAACATGTTAATTTTACCACTACCATCAATATCAAAGACCTAAAACAACCATCACTAAAGGATGCATAGAGAATTTCTTAAAGTTGCCTTTGTGCTTTTTGCTTCCTGAGAAATGAGAAAAGGCAGGTAAGGCTGTTGGTTTACGTTCCACAGGTACGATGATGGGAAAGTGCTCATCTAACAACTAGAACGAGTCAGCTCCTGTTTATTAAACATTGTCCCACAAGCAAGATAAATTAGATCAGCAAATAATTATTAGAATCCTGCTTCTAATGAAAGTATCTTGCATACATTAAAAAAGAAAAATACAACATTACATAAAAACCTCTAAAAGCATTTGCTCTAACAGCCTCGGGGAGGTGGACCACGGTGGTACAGACCTAATGCAGGAAGTAGGGAGAGATAAGGGCTGAGATGGAAAACTAATAAACAGGCACTTTCTGCTAAATTAGATGTCATACTGCGACCTCATTTAACCTTTTGCCTTTCTATTGAATAGCCCAGGTACACAGAAATAGACAAGTCATAGTAGAGGTAAAACTTAAATTGCACGTGTCACCAGCCACCTCTTTTTCACAGGAAATATGTGGTGCAGACAATTATGTCTGGGGATAGACCCTAGATGCCACTGCAGCGTCGGACGCCCATGTTATCTAATAAACATGCTCTTTATTTTTTAAAGAATGACACTTTAGTGTTCAAATAAATGGGAATGCTCAAAACAAATGAGTTAAGTACTTTTATTTTTGCACTTATTTCCTGAAGCTATGGAAAGATGTTAGTTTTATGTCTGAAATAGCTTTCCCTTTGCTCTGTCATACTTCCAATTTAATTTAAATTTTTCCCCTGTAAGTCCAAGTTAGACAGACATAAGAACAGCTGCTCAGGAAGCATGCATCATTATCTGGGATGAGGTGAACAGTTCAACCCTATTCAAAGTTTTCTTGTGTGGCTGCGTGGCTCTGTTGAGCTTCTGGACAATCTGCCTCTAGACAGTCTTCTGTTCAATGTAAAAAATAGCCTTCATTTAATGAAGTTATTTAGACATCCTTTTTTGTTACTTGCATTCAAGTAAGTACCATCAGATTGATGAACTACATTTTAAAATGATTTTTTTTTAAAAAAAAAGAGGCTTTTCTATCATTTTCAGGTCTTATATTGGAAAGACTTCGCCATTCGAAGAATTCGAAGCCTGCCATAATCCCAACTAGAGGGGATCTAAAGGAAGATATGGTATTTTCTGAAGCCAAATAATTTAGATATCACCAATAAATATGCAGTGAGAAAACATTGTCATTGTGACAATACTTTGTCATAACAAAACACAAGATCTCCGTCTCCAGCCTTTGCAACTGAAGGAAAGCCTGAGGGACCACAAAAGAAATGGGCATTTTATGCCCAAGATTGCAGACAATCACGGAGTCTATAAATGTAGATGGAAACAGGGAAAATCTGGATGTAATCAACTTATCATAGAAGGGACTGCTTAGAATTCCGGGGTGGGGTGGGGGGAGAAAATACGTTTATAAGATAAAAGTGTTTTCTTGGAGGGGGTTCATGGTGAAATGCCAATTCCATAACAGTGCTGTTGGACATGACAGGCTGGAGGAGATGGTGCCTGGATGTAATTTTATTTTTAAATCAAAAGTAATGTAGTTTAGATTTGCTTTTACATATTTGGAATTTGAAATTCTGAAATCCTGAGATTATTACAAGAATATTTGAAATAATTTATTATTCTATGTTTTTCAAAGTAAAGATAATTAAAACTATTAGAATATGTAAGCATAGAGGCAACAGTATAGTGTTTAAACTATCATCTTTTTCATCTACTAAATCATACATGTTTTAAAAACAATCTTGATGTCTTGCTCCAGCAGATGAGGAAAAAAAAATAGAGCTGAAATATCATATGGTTTGACCACAGGGAAACTGTCTAATGTAAAAAGATGCCAATGATAGCTAGATGTTTATGTCACCAAGATGAAGTCCTGCCTGGACGTAGTGGAGTTCAGAAACTGACGTCTCAGTTAACCTACCATCCTCTTAACTACGTTGGATGGTAATGCTACCAGATAGCATGATTGCTGTGGTGTAAAACTTCTTAAGCAAAATTAAAAAAAAAACTGATTGCAAAACAGAAGAGAATTAAAAGAGTTATCAGTTCAGTAACAATAAAGGAGTCTTAAGGTTTAGATAGGACATTCGCGTACAATGTAACTGAGAATCTATCCAGTAAGTACCTCCTGTGTCATTGTGCTGGCACAACGCATGGGAAACATTTCTGTAACTTTAATTAAATAAGTCAATGATAAAAGTATATCACAATTTATCATATCCTTTAAAAAACTCTTACCTCTATGTAGATTTAAGCTGTATAATGTATTCAAAGGTTCTTTTAGGATTATTTAAAATTATTCTGTGGGCAATAAAATTTACAAATGAAATTCTCTGGATATTGTTAGACATTACTTGCTATTATTTTAATCATTGACTCTATAATAAAATGTATCATCATTAAGAAATTCCAACAGTGGAAAATTCCTGTGAATTAAAATTAAAATGTATAACAAACTGAGTTAATGAATGAAAGTTGTAAATGAAAAAAAAGCATATTTTAAATTTAAATATGAAGTAATAGATAATTTTTGGGGTTTTTTTGTGGAAATATCATCTTTGAATTTTCTTATTTACTAAAGCAGTAATAAATACTGTTTTCCTTTTTTCTAACATGAACTTTAATTGCCAAATAACTTGCATCAGTAATAAAAAATATAATAGGAATAGCCAAAAGAAAAAAAATCTCATTATTTAGAGAGACAGTCAATATTGATATTAATATTTTATCTATTTTCTATTTCACATAAATTTTTTTGGTGGGGTAGCTCCCTGGCTGGGAATCACATAAAATTTTTGAAACAAAGTATTATAAATGTCAAGAAACTATTAAAATTTTTTCTATTTTGTACATATTCTTTAAAGGCAATTTTTCTCCAAAATATATCATCCATATATGCTTTAGTACTGTTACTGTGTATTTTTTAGATTTAAATCTTTAGTCCATTAGAAATGTATTTATATTAGGTAGGAATCTAGTATTTCTCCCAAATACTTAAGTAAATTCCCATAATGTCATTTGCCTTATCATATTATTGATTACTGTATAAAAATACACTTAAGAGTTTTCTACTCCAGGGTTTTCTAACATTGCAGAGATCAGAGATTAGTATCATATTTGTTTAATTATTGTGATTTTGTAATAGATTTAGTATTTGGTAATATGTTGTAGAAGAGAACACTGCACATTTTTTTTAAACAAAACAAAAATTTCAAATTTCTTAACACATCCTGTTAGAAATGCCTCTTGTGACCATTTCGGCTCACAGTACTGGAAGATTCATCAGAGGACTAATAGAACTGATAACTCGGAGCATTGCTGTTAAGAACAAAGAGCATTTGACATTGTCTTCATCAAGTTCATAACTGAGTATCTACCAAAACTTCATGGATAATGTATTTTATCCCTGAAACTAGATACAATACATTATCTGCAGAATGCATGCTTTCTTTTAGTGACAGAACATCCTCAATATCGGGTAGCATATTGTGACTTTTAGCATAAGACAACTAGAACATAAAGCAAGTTCTTCAACAACGTATTTGAAGGTGTATGAGAAGAGGTACTGAAAAAGAATGGTCCATTAAGGACCTCCAGGATTAAGATGGAGAAGCCATGTCCATGGGGAATGTAAATGCACGTCCTCACTTTGGTCCAGAGTCTCAGCGTCTCAATTCTGATGAGATGCCTGGACCACTGTAAGGGAAGCTGCCATCCTAGCCTGCACATCCGTGAAAAGATCACAGCCCCAAATCTGTATACTGGTATATGTGTAATGTTCTATATAAGTTCTTCTTAAGCAAATAAATTAAAATTGTCATGTATTCTCTATTTGCACAGAATTCCTAAAATACTCAAAGGTTAGTAGAGCATAGATAATGATTATATTATTGCTTGGGCTGAGCAATTTTATTCTGCCACCCAAATTTCCTGCATCCATGATATCATGTACCAAGGTAATTTATCAATATTACAATAATTTATGGCAGTTGCCTATAGGAAAAACTCAATATTAATTCCAATTGTACCAAATGTTTCCTGAATATAATATTTTAGAATGATTTCTACTAAATTAGCAACTAAAACATAAAAGTATAGTAAATTTTTCTGGTAAAAAAAAGTGAGTAAAATTAAGTATTTTATAATCTGTATAGTAATGTTGGCTAGAATACAAAAACCCATAGATGATATTAATCAACAGAGGGTAGAAGGGGAAAGAGACGAAATATAATGGAAGAATTAAAGTTTTGAGAAGACAGAAATAATTGATAAATACATATTTAAATATATATTCAAAGTTTATCTTAAATTATTTTTATAGAGTTTGAACTATTCTATAAAGTTAAATTGGAGATTAAACATGTTGTTTATTTTATTTTTAAAGCTGTTTCTAATTTTCGTACTTTATTTTCACTCGACTTTAGCCACTATATATAATATTATCAGAAGACTGCCTGAAACTTTCTACCCTAAGTCTGTAAGACATCATGGTACTTGCCCCAGCCAAACACACATTATTGAATGAATCCTGGAAATAAATAATTATAATAGGGGTGAACAGTTGCATCAGAATGATCAATTAAATTCTTAATTCAGAATTTAGCAGGAACAAGTAAGATCTGAACACATGATAGCAGTAACTAAAGCAAGAAGAATGCACAGTCCAAGAAGTAGATTTTGAGAACTCATGAGTTAGTTCAGGTTGGGAGAATTAATGAGTTAGCTCAGTTTATGAGAATTGATAAATTAGCTCAAGTTATAAGAGTTTGTGGCTAAGTGTAGAGTGAGAGAAAGCAGAAACTATGCTGTTGTGAAGGTGAGGAAGCCAGCAACACACTGTGGGAGACATAAACACAGATAATCATAGGTAACAGTAAAGAATTGTCTGGAATCCAGAATAGTTCCACTGTCTTGACTCTACCCTGTTTTGGATTCTCATGAGATCATCTCCTTTCAGTAATTTCTGGAAGTGGGGATTTGACTGCTCATTAGGGAGGGGCTGCCTACTAAACAAACATTGTGTTAAGGTTGCCAGAAAGGCATTATGGATTTTTAGTATCATCACAGGAATAAACTCAAGGATGCACCGAATAAGCCAAGCTCGCCGTGGATTTATTAGAGGACAGTGCACTCTCCAGAAGGCAGAACAGGCAGGCCTGTAGAAGAGCAACCGCACAGAGAAACAAAGAGGCCCAGGAATTTATTACTTCTAAAATGAAGGAGTGAAATATTCAAGATTTAGGGGTGGCATTAAAGGTGTTCCGTGACAGGTCCTTGCTGACGACTTCTTCTCTTTAGGAGGAAAAATTTTTGTCCTTTTTGGCTCTTGTCAGAACAGTCATGGCAGCACAGGGGGTGGAGAGTTTCCTTAACTGCATTGCTAATAATATTATAATATTATAATCCATTATAATTAGCTAAAATTCACCTTGAGGGGCAAGACGCTGCCCTGGATCTGCTCTTGGCTACCAAAATCTAGTTCTGCCTGCTCTGGTGGCTGTACTTTCTCTTAGAATGACCTCCTCTCCCTCCTTTTTTTTCTCACATTTCCTCCTTCACTTCCTCCTCTCACAATAACAGAAACTTTTGAGCTAATCAAGAAAATCTCTTTTTCTCATGAGTAAAATGTCTCAAATAAAATAACTGGAAAGAAGGGCTGCAAACTCAAAGAATTTCTGCATAATTTTAAACTAAAATTTGTCATAAAAGCCAGGTTTTCACTTGATCTTATGCAAAGAAAATAAATATATAACCAAAATGTCAAATCGCTATAGAAGGAGCCAATGGGATGTTCAGAGTCCCATTTTCACCATCTTCAGTATCACAGGATAACAGGAAACCAGGTAAGAGGTTATGACTGGAAAAGGAAATTTTTGAGTTTATGTTGCGGAAGCTTGTGTCTGATTACTTTGCATATTGCTGAAAGGGTGCATTCTTTGATCGATCCGTGAGTTGTGACCCAGTTTTTCCCAAGTTTTTGTTTTTTAACACATTTGTCTTTATCATGCATTAGAAACTTTTCCAGGACAAGTCCCTTATCTTGTTTATTACTATATTGTTAATATTTATAACCATCTTTGGTGTATTAGTGATTACCCAAGAAATGTTGTGACTAGATGAACTAGAATCTGAACATCCTTCAAGGTGTGACGTGGGTACATGTCTTCCATGGGACTTCTGTGACTATCCTAAATCAGAGCCACCTGTTCCTTCTTTAAACTTTTATTTATCTGAACCTCATAGACGCTCATAAATGAAAATTTTGTTTTTATATTTAGTTCTAATTATTTTATGATGTTTCTATTCTATGAAAACTAAAATTTTAAATTCTTATGTGAAGGGGCCATATCATAATTGTCTTGGTTGTTAGTTGATTAACCGAAACTATAATTGGGAATATTCAGTAAATTGGACCTTTTCTTTCTAATCTTTCTGAATTTTCTCATGCAGAATGAAATGATTGCCTACTAACTACCAAATCATTAAATTCACAGTTGTATTTCTGTCTTCTTGGTTTGCTTTTTATCTCCTTGAGAATAAATATCTTAGAGAGTACTTCATTGGATGTAATGGGCAAAACTAAACTAGAAATAGTTTCATTAAAAAATAAAAGAGAGGGTATTATTAGAATGCTTAAATATCTCACCTGGCTCATGGGCAGAAATAAAGCTGGATTTTAGGAATAATTAGAGTTAAAGCTGCTAAATGCTTACAAAAAGAAATCTCTCCCAATGTCAATCTACCTTATCCTATATCACCTCTGAATGCCTTTCACACTTTACATTGCCTTTCTCCAGTCTTTAATCTACATGGTAGAAATTTGGCTCAGGGCATCTCTGGAGCTTTAAATCCTATGATCCAACTAACACGATGTCTATTTAGAGTGCCCCCTGGCCTCAGTCCATCTTATTACTCAATATATTACAAACTAAGGGCAAGGTAAGACTGTGACATGACTGCTCTCTCTGAATGCTTTTCTCAGAAGCAGGGAACATTGCTGAGCTTATGAAAGGGAAAAAAAATTGTTACATTTTTTTACCTTAACTGGATTTTTCATAAAATCCAATCTTCTCACTGGCGCTCATTGAAGGCAATAGTATAAAAGAGTGGTTTTAGTTCTTTCTGATTCATTTTAGTTTCTTTATCTGACTCCTAATTTTTAATGTTTTAAGTTTCTCATTTTCTTAAAGATGTAGAAAGTAGTATATACCACTGATTAAATCACTTTATTCACAGTTTATTAATAATTTCCAAATGTGTAGTAGCATTTACAGTAAAAATATTTGCAGGTCAGTGCACAAAAATTACTTAAGAGTATTTATACCAATGTCTAAATTTGGAAAAGTTATATCTTACTTTTTAAAAACTAAAAATAAATGCCCTAAATTTTTTTCACAAAACTACCAGCAGTTAACATACTTAGTACAATTCCATTTATTGACAAGGATGTATTACTTGTTGAATTTGCATATAATAATAATTCTGTATTAATTCAAATGGATTTCAACCTAAAATAACTCCAAAACAAAAAATTAGGATTTCTCATTTTAATATTTTATTTTTTATATCTATATATGTGTTTAGAATAATTGAACTAATATTTGTGTTCAGTTTGAATTTTAGAAAAATTAAATATGAGCCCAAATAAAGTAAAACAGAAGAAGGAAATAGAGGCTCTTATGAACAAGAAAATGCATTATGAAAATAATCCAGTTGAATAGCTGAAGGAGGTAAGGGACATGCTGAGGTGGCAAAATCAATCCCTGGCACAATCTATAGATTTTTATTTTGTCCTTGCCTTCTTCACTTGTTAATTGGATCTGACTCGTCTCTCAGCCGAGACGCAAGGAAGCAAGGAGAAATTTTCTATTTCTTTTATAAACCAAAATTTCATTGTCTGGGTGAAGGAGAAAGTACATTTTAACCTATTGATAAACTTTACTTAATCCTGAAGCACAGCAATCATATCATGGTGATGCAAACATCAAGGAAAATACAGTAGACTCTCTGTTAACTGGAACTCAGTCAACCAGCACTCTCAAGCAACCAGCAAACCCAGCAAATCCCCATGGGGGTCGGTTAACTGAGAGTCTCCTGTATTCAACACTTTTGCTCATGCACAGCTGACGACGGCTTCCTATGTCAGTGAGAAGCAATCAGAAGAGGATATGCATAGCCCCCCCCCCCGCCGCATTCAAATACTCAACAACATCTAGTGGCCCCATGTACTCTACCTCCCCCCTGCTCCAGTGGATTGGATGAAATCTCCAAATTCTACATTAACCAAACTCTTCACTTCAATACTAGATGGTGTCCACTCCAGCTCACTCAAGGACATTGCTCTATTAATAGTAACTATTTTCTTTTTCTTACATGAGCAGTTTTTCCTTGCCTTATTACCATTCCCCTCAGCATTCTAATAGATATTTAAATACCTTTTCCTATTACATTTTCCTTCAGCTCTTGTTTCCTTTTTCTTCTATTAAATAATTGTAGTTGAAAATTATATAGCATTAATGTGTGTCAGACTCAGCTGTAAGAGCTTTATATATTTCAACTCATTTAATTCATTTGGTTCCCCAGTAATTTTATGAAAACTTTATTTTACAGCTGAGAAAACCAAGGAACAGATGGAATAAATAACAACACAGCACACAGCAAGGTGGTGGAGGAAGGATTTGAATCGAGGCATCCAGGCTCCGAGTTTATTTTCTTTCCTATATTACACTAATTTCATGCAAAACTTCTAGACAAAGTCTATACAAAGATCTCTAATTTCTCTCCTCAGGCTTGCTTGGGCCACTCTGGTCAAGCATGTCCCTGTCACTTCAATTAAAAACTTTGTATCACTAATGATCTAAATGTTGAAAAATTCAGTGGTCAGTTCTCAGTTCGATCTTTCATGATCTTCCAACATAATTTTCACACCGAGTCACTCCTTCCTTTAGAAACTCCTTTTCACTTGCCTTCTAGGACTCTTCATTCACCCAGTCTTATTTCTATCACAGTCTCCTCTCCCACCCTTCATGAATTGCACTTCATCTTCTATACCTCTGAAAGTCAAGTGCCCTAGGGCTTTGTCCTTGAATCTCCTCTCAATCTCAGGACATCCTCCACAACTACATTCAATATCATGACTTTGAATACTATTTATTTATAAGCTGGTGACTCATAAATTTATATTTCTTGCTCAGGTTTTTTCACTAAGATTATTTAGCAGTATATGTGTTAGCTGTGGTTAATGTTTTCAAAGAATTTACTGATTAATGACTTTTGAAAGTTAATTCACAATCAAATATTATAATTATTTTTGTTATATTTTGGAAATATATACCAGTAATACATAGGTAGACTTAGACATTTAATCCTTTAATGAGCAATCAAATCTACTTTGACCTTAATATACTCAAAGTTGTCAAGAAATAATCATATTCTTAATTAAAACTAATCAGAAATTCAGGTAATTTCAAAAGAACTATTTTGTGTAACAAATGTGTATATATTTGATTATTCATGTATAGCATAAAATATACAAATAAATAATTATTAGTTATATATTTTAAAATCAATGTTATTAAAACCCAGAAAACCAAAAACATAAGCCAAACAACTATAATTACAAAAGATAACCAGGATTTCAAAAAAGATCTTCTTCTGCAAATAAAAATCATACCCTTACATCCGCATATAGTAACTAGAAATATAAAAATAAAGATAACATTTAAAATATCATATCAAAGTGACCCCAATAAAAAATTCTCAAGACCTTTTTGAGAAAAATATAAAACTTTAGTAGACAAATTTTAAAATATATACTGGGAAGACATAATTCCTGAGTATAATAATCAGTTTTAAAAGTAGAGAAAAGATGTTTTGAGATATTAAAACTACACAATATTTGAGGCATTTTAGGACATCCACAGAATAAAATAATAAACAGAAAGTTGAGTATAGAATTTAGAAACAGACCAGTGAATAAAATAATGGGATGTTATTACCACTATGTGAAGAAAGAGATGAATTTATAAGAACTCACATCAAAATAAGTAAGTAAATAAATTTTAAGTGGATTATAGATATCATTTTTAAAGTTAAATTTATAAATAAAAGGAAGAATAGCTATAGAAATGTTTTTGTGACCTTGTAGTACATAGTTAATTTCTTAATACTGATAAAGCACAAACATTAAATAAAATTATTGCTGTATATGTTACATTAAAATTAATGATTTGTGTTCAGTGAAAGACAATAGGGAGCAAGTTCATAGCTGGAAAACATGAAAGATATTTGCAATGTCGTTGTTGATAGAGATTATGCATATATTATCTAGGAAAATAAAGAAATCCCTGAAGTTCAAAGAAATAATGGGAAACCCAATAGAAAATTGACCGTTATTAATAAGCTGTTCAGAAGAAGAAAAGTTAAAATTCAAATAACTATATGAACAGATCCTCAACACTAGGGAAAGGCAACTATGAACAACAGTGAGGTACCACTCGGAACCTATAATTTGTGAAAAATAGAACATCTGATTTGGGTTGTGGAAGTAAAAAATATTGTGACTGTTCAGTATAGCGAATTTGCAGTATTTAGTACAGTGTGGTATTCAAGTACTCCCCAACTCAATAAGAGACTTGAATGATATGGTGATTCACTCACACAAGTGTTTAGGTAAATGTTATCAAAAGTATGTATTGTAATATATATTTTTGCAACTTAAACAATTGTTAGTGGGAATTAAATCTAGATATGACAAGGGGGATGGATATGTACATTGTGATTGTATGTCATGCATATCATATATATATACACACACACACACACACTCACACACGTCTATGTGTGTGAGTGTGTGTGTGTGTGTGTGTGTGTGTGAGTGTGTATGGTAAAAGGATGCAGCACTTAGAAACAACAGACTAGACTTATATATAACAACAAATATGGGTCTTTAAGTTGTAAAGGTGACTGGTAAAATGGGACAAATTAAAATAAAAGAGCAGTCTTGTATAAGCAGATAATGATAAGCGGCCTGAACCAAAGAGTATAATCAACTCAGTTTTGGATACCTGAAGTCTCAAAAACCAATCCCTAATGTAAAAAATCTCTCTTGCTCATTCTCAAAGAAATAGATACTTATTCCCAGTGTGAGTTGTCCTTTTCTGCCCAAAGAAATTCATCCTGTTTCTGGATGAACTTATCAAAATTCACACCAAATAATATGTGACCATTTCAAAGTAAAAGAGATACAGAAGTAGATCCATGACCATGGGAATTTACTGATTATAACACATATAGCACCACGCAGAGCATCTAGCTTCGCAGAATGCTGGAACAGTCTTCTAAAGGTGCAGCTAAAACACCAGCTAAATAACAACAATAAGAAAAGATGGGGTGTTTTCATCCAGAATGTATTAAATCAGAGGTCTCATGTGATAGTATGTCTTTAGTACAATAACACATGATTTCAGATTATAACCACTAGCAGACTAGATAAAAATAAGAGTAGCGCTTTTTATTATTATACCCAATGCTTCATGGGAAGATTTGTGTTTCCCATCCTGACTGTTCTGGGCTTTGCAGGATTTGAGGTTTTGTCATACAATTACTTGTTATAGATCTGTAAGTTTAGGTACCAGTAGGGTACTTTGAATTCAGAGGTAATGAACCCTGATTAGCAGGAAGACGTGGGGCTGCTTTTACACAATAACAGAAACGAATAAATGTGCAACACAGATTATTTATTTTTGTACATTTTGGCACTTTTATGTCCAACTGAAACTGTAAATTAACACATGTAGCAACCTTAGATTGAGAAGAAGGTGATTTGCAATGGTTTAGACACCTTAGAATTGAAGGTTTGGGTCAAATGAGAGTTAAGTCAACTACAACTGCCAAGGTGGTAGCTGAGCATGAGAGAAATTCATAACGTTAGTGGAGAGGGCTGAGGATGAATACCAATTACACTAATAAGATCAACTGCAATTACAGAGACTGTAGTTTGTCCCACCAACATGTTTCTTCTAAGTGTCTCATTAAGAAAAGTCATGGGTGGGAACCACTAAGAGGCTACTGTGAGTGCACATGACCTTCATTTCTGTAATATGCATTCTACTTTAATCCAAGTTAGATTTATTTAGCCTAATAGAACTATGACTCACTTGCATTATTTCCCCAGATCCTCCTACCTGTACATGTACTCTATGTCCACTCCTTTAAGCCCTTAGGACATTAGGTTCTACTCAGCATCAAACTCACTTAAGAATAAAGCGTCAGGTCTATCAACCTTGACCAAGATACAATAACCAAACCTCAACTAGAGTAAGGTATTAGTTAAACAAAGATACCCTCTTAACTTCAATTATGTTTTGGCTCAGAACTCATGAAAGTGGAGTGACCCAACAAACTATATCCCCTAGAAACTGGACAGCACGATGCCAAGACTGACACCAGGACCTAAAGCCTTGATCAATGGCTCCCTGCCTTAGCCCCGGCCAATCATTAGAGCCCACAGCCCCAGCTCACACAGTAAGCATGATTCACATTTTTTCCTTTGTGTAACTTAGCTGCTAGAGGCCACTGGGGAGCCAGGTTTTTGAGAGCACTGACTCACTTGTGTCTCCAGGCTCGGTGCTACCTGCTTAAATAAACCTTTACTTACTTTGCTGTAATATCCTGCTTGTGTCTTTTTTGGATTGAATGCATGTAGGCAAAAGGACCTTTTGAGTCTATGGTATCAATATTCCTAAAATCAATGTGGAAAAGTTAATTTTTGTGGTGAAAAAGTGGACAGTACAAGCATGAGAATATGCTTCCCAGATTTCTGAGTTTGGAGAGTGTAATAGACTTCCCATTAGCAGTTCCCAGCCACTTACTGAGCATGGCAGCATGCTAAGGGAGATTTTTCTGGCCTGTGCAGGGCTCCAGTGATAAACAAATTTCTCCTGAGAACTCCCTAACAGCCTTCCTTAGAACTTCACTTCAGTTTAAAATTCTGCTACCCAATCTTCTTTCTTTCTCCCTCCTCTTCTCTCAGGATCAGACCTACAAAACATTCTGATGGTTCTCCCAGCCCATCTCAATTCTCCTGTTGTTTCTCACAGGCATTTCCCTAAAATTCCTTTCACGTCTAAGTTCAGCTTGGCATTTGATTCTGAGAGGATCTAGACACACATATTATTTCATAGCCCTTGTATGATAACCCCCACATTCTTTTATGTGTACATTTTTTAAAAACTTACTGATATTTTCTTTAACTATAAGTCATACTTATTTTTATCTATAGTAATTGTTTTATTGTATACTAAGTATTGTCGATAATTTGTAAACACTGTCTTTTTATTTAACTCTGAAGAATGCTGAATTTTATTCAGCAGGCTCTGAAATAACTGGTGGGTTGCCTTTAACTTACAAAGGTGTGGCTTTTACTTTATACAGGAAAAAGTCAAGTAACCATAAATGCATGGTGCTTACCCTGAAACAGAAGATGG
Organism: Lyroderma lyra; assembly: GCA_004026885.1. Lineage (NCBI taxonomy): Eukaryota > Metazoa > Chordata > Mammalia > Chiroptera > Megadermatidae > Lyroderma > Lyroderma lyra. The sequence goes on from PVJL010004118.1 coordinate 111,721, forward strand.
AAATATGCAAGACGCTTGAAAATGGTGAGAGTCATGCAGTGTTCATGGAGGAATTTAATGTCAGTTCATCAACAGTCTCAGACATTAAGGCTCAGTCTCAGAAGATAAAGGAGTTTTATGTTAAGTCTGAGAGTGAAAATAGCTTGGAGAAGTATCATACTCTGAACATACCGAAAATGAAAGTGCTTGACCAGGCCCTGCAGGAGAGGTTTTCACTGAGATTTTCTAAGGGTGGTTGTATTTCTGGACCCATGTTGCAGGGAAAAGTAGGAGCAGTCCTTGAGAAAGTGAACATTGGAGGTTAGTGTTTATTTTCAAATGGCTGGCTTAACAGATTCAAGGTGCATCACAGCATCAGTAAGCTAGACTTGTCAGGTGAACAGAAACCAGTTGATCTTGAGACTGCAGGTTTCATTTTTCCATGTTTAGTGAAATTGGTTGCAGAAAATGAATTGAGCCCTGAGCAGATTTATAATGCAGATAAGACTGGATTATTGTGGGAGTGTCTGCCTAATTCTACTTTGGCTGGTGATAATGAGAAGGTAGATCACAGGTTCAAGCTTAATATAGAGCATATATTTGTACTCATTTGTGCAAATCCATTGAGAAATTGTAAGATAACATTGAATGTGGTCAGCAAATTTGATAAATCAAGGTGCTTTAAAGGCATAATCTGAAGATTATCATGCACAGAGTAACAGTTGGATGAATGCAGAAATTTTTACCAAGTGGCTTTATTATTCATTTGTTTCCAGTGTTAAAGAAAATTTATGAAACAAAATAATACCAGAGAATAGTAGAGTTCTGTTGCTCCTGGATAACTGTCATGCACATCCTCCTGCAGAAGAGCTCATTAATGGCACTATTTTTGTATATTATCTTCCAGCTAGCATTATAAGTCTGATCCAAACAATGGATCAGGGAATGATAGAGAATGTAAAAATGTTGTACAGGCATGACCTCATGTGAAAATGACTAATTCAGATGAAACAGTTCTGGACTTTCAGAAACCACCCCCCCCACACACACACACACATAATTTTAAAGATGCTATATACATTGTCAGTTGTGCTTGGGATTCTGTGAGAAATGAAATGTTACAAAAATGTTGGAGAAAGTTGTGGTCAGCTGTGAAGTCTGTGGAATCCTCTTCACTCTTGATTGACTTTGAGGGGTTTCCAGTCAATAGTACAGCTCCCAGTAGCAGAGTTTATGATGAAATATGTGAGTTAGTTGACTCTGCTTATGACAAAATGAATTTGTCTTGAGATGAACTTGGTAACTGCCTTGCTGTAGATGAAGCTATTCCAGTAACTCATACATTTAATACAAAAGACACCATAGAAACTCTTCTGAATCATGGCAAAATGAATCTTGCAGAGGAGGAAGAGAGTAATGACGATGGATGTGAGGTGGAAAAAGTATCCTGGCAGAGAGCTACTGCAACATTTGAAACTGTCATAGCTTTTGTGGAACAGCAACCCTTCCTCACTTCTCAGCATGTTATGCAGCTGCACATCATGTAAAACCTGACTTTGCATGAGAGGGGTAGGGCCTCAAAGCAAGCTGATATTCATTCATATTTTAAGAAAGTTGCACTCAAGTTTGTTAGTACAGCATCACCTATTGATGAAGATTCAAAACATCCTCATCTCCCTCTCCTGATTCTGTCCTAAATACATCATCAGATCCTGAGGATCCTGATGAGATATCTACTCAGTAAACTCTCTACCCCTACTGTAACAGTTTTAAGTGTGTATGTGTGTGCTTTTATTCTAAGTTACTTGAAGTTTAAAAAATCATGTTAGGGAAGTCATTAAATTAAAAAGTTTATCAACTGGCATTTAACTAAAATTACACACTACATTCACAAAGTTGTTTTTGTAATAAAACTGTTACATTAAGTTTGTCTTAATTTATTTTTAAATACTGTATTTCAATACTAATATCAAGTCAATACAGAGTTTATGGTATGGCATGGCATAGTATGGCATATAGTATTGGTTAGGCCTATTTTTAATAGTAACTCTCATGCAATCAAAAACTACATTATCCTTGGGTGTTGACTGACTGACTACTATGTGACTTTGGTGAAATTTTTTATTTTAAAATAAATATTTAAAACTCAAATTGAAGAAAATAATACCAAAGGTTTGAACTTGTAAGGAAAGAATATTTGAAAAGCAGTGAAAACCTGGCAGGATTCTAGATTTTTACTGTGAAATAGTGGAACATATTTTTACATGAGCTATAGGGGATTTCCCTACTTAGACAACTTCCTCCTATAACTTTTGAGCTGCTAATAACCTTTTTTTTTAAATCAGGGAAGTTGTTTAGTGAATTTCACTGGTCATCACTGTGTAACTAAAATGAACTATAGGCAATTAGGGATATGTTCATAAATGTAAGGACTAGATTTGGGTTTGGACAGGAAAAAAATAGGTCTCCAAAAATCTAAATGAATAACCATCAGGTAAGATTTGGCCCATTGGTTGATGATTAAATCTAAAGAAAACATAAGCCAAAGAAGATATAGAAATCTAAGTCTAAAGCAAAAATGCATGCATACATGCATACATGAGCTATACATACATTAAAAACAGGTTTAGTTTTGCCTTTTCAGAGTTTAAGGTAAGGTGACAGACCATTCCAAAAGCATTTGTTTGAACAACTATTTGTGTACTTAAAGAAATAAGGTAATTTTTAATACAACTTCATTGAAAATCATTTTTTGAAATAGCAAAAGAAATAAATTCAGTTTTCACTATTCTGCCTAATAAATTCAGTTTTCACTATTCTGACTTTTCTTATCTTTATATTTACTGATGTAAAACCTTTTTTATTCTTTCACTAACAACACGGAGAAGAGTTTTATGCGAATATAAAATGTATTCCTTTGAAAGAAAAGAGCATTCTAAAAAGTCATTTCATTGCTAAGAGAAATAGCTTACCTTTAAAACCAACAAAAAATGAGCTAAAATCAGACACTAAAAAATTTGTAAATATGTGACATTTTGAAATGGAGCAGGTCAAGTTTCATAACTATGGCAGGCCCATCAAAAACTATTGTCGCATATAAACCTGGTGGTATCAGAGCACAGGAAAGATCCAGTTCTTTCCTCGACCCTTTTTCTTTTCAAAGTGAGATAAGAGAATATCTGATTATTTAAGAAAAAATGAGGAGCACAGTGAAATCTGATATGGCCCCTTTAAAAAACAAAATTTAGACTGTTTAAATTCCAACAGGGTCCTGTGAAAGAAAATGGTCAAGCATGGAGTTAGGCAACACTAGTTGTTTGTCCTCTTAAAGTGACGGCATTTCTGAGAAGTGAACAATGCATGACAGCAAATGAAAATATAAAAAACACATAAAGCAAAGTGAAAATGGATTTTTCAATAATTGCCTCAGAGAACACTAAGGATGAAAATAACATGTAATGTTGAATTCAGACTTGCTAAAGGCCAGGATAAAATTATTCTGCATTGCTTGGTTACTTGAGGATACACAACAATTTTCAGGAATAAAACAAAACAAAACAATGGCTGTGTAAGAGAACTCAGTGCTATTAGGAGTCTCTATGCAAGCAAACAAAAATAAATTTTTGAAAAAAAAAAGGCTACACACAAACTATAAAGAAGTATTTTCCTTGGGTTCTTAAAGCTTTTCACAGAGTAGTCAATCCACAATTTTTATTAACTGACTGCTGTCTGCTAAGCCCTACATCATTTTTGAGGGCATTGTCATTGCTAAGACTGTACGTTTTTTCTGTTTATAATGACACTTCTGGTGATGTTACCATCTGTGAGTGCATGTAGTTCAAACAAAGGAGTCTGACGTTACAGAATTAAACTACTGTCCCATTAAGTTTTGTAGAATTTTATACTAACCATATATCTGGAATTCAATAAAATATAGTTTGACATTTTTCAAATTGCAAATGAGGTAATATAAAAATGGAAGAGTAGTAAAGTAGTAATTATAAATTCCTAGGAAAGGAAGAAGCATATATAGATAGATAGACACACACACACACACACACACACACACACACACACAGACATTTCTTTCCCGTTGACTTTATAAACTACAATAGAGCTATTTATCTAATTGAAAATACACGAGGTAATAAATAATGTTGTGGAAACTTTTTTAAAATTACGAAGCACTATTCAAATAGAAGGTGTCAATAATCTAGCAACCTGTAAGTAAACTGATTCCAAAAATTAGCTTATGATTTTCTGTACTAAATATTTTATAAATTTTAAGTGCTGTGATAAAGACAGCTATTGGGCCTATTTTGAAGAGGTCTTCTACAGATCATCACACAAAAGAGTAACCAACCAGTGCCTAAAATGTATATCAAAAGAAATCAAGACTACCACTCACAGAAACCCAGTTTTAGTTATGTTTTCTTTCTTTCCTTTTTTTTGTTGTTGTTGTTGAGCTACATATGTTTAAACAACTATCTGTTACAAAGCTGGTGTTCAGGATATGGAGATCCTAATCTGAAATGAATTATACAATATGCAGGGCAAGGAAGCAGAAAGTCTGAATTTAGCAGATCTTGCAATGTCGAATCAGGAGGGCCAAAGAAAAGAATTCAGCCTAAAATTTACTGATTCTCAAACCACTGAATACTTTGACAATATAAGACCAAGGGCTTGTAAATACAAAAAGAGGCCATTGAATAAGTTAAGGGAAGAGAGGATCGTAGGGTGATTTGCAAGGAAACTCACTCTTGCTTCTTTAAGTAGTATGAATTGAAAGGGAAGAAAGAGTGTGGAAGTGGGAAGACAAGATACTGCTACAGTAATCCAGATGACATGGATAATTGTTCTCTCACTCCAATGGTTATTCACTTTTCATTTACCTTTTCTGGTATCTCTTTACTGTGCCTCATAATTTTGGAGAATCTCACAGTTTACTCATCTCTTTTCTATCTGCATTCACTCTTTTAACGATCTCATCAATAACCAAGGCTTTAACTATCAAATGGTTACCAATAATTCCCAAATGTGTACCTTCAACTCAGAGCTAGAGGTTATTATGTTAAGTGAAATAAGTCAGGCTGAGAAAGACAAATACCATATGATATCACTTATATATGGAATTTAAAGAACAGAATAAGTGAACAATCAAAACAGAAACAGACCTATCGATAGAGAGAACAAGCTGATGGTTGCTAGATGAGAGGAGGGTAGGAGAATGAATAAGAAAGGTGAAGGAATTGAGAAGTACAAATTTGTAGTTGCAAAATAGTCATGGGAATGTGAAATATATTAAGGGAAATCAGTAATATTGTAAAAATTATGTATGGTGTCAGATGGGCACTAGACTTATCTAGAGGATCACTTCTTAAATTACATAAATGCTTAACCACTGCACTGTACATCTGAAACTAATATAAAATAATATTGACTGTCAGCTATAATTTAAAGACATATATAGTCATGGGATATAAGGTAGTGCATAAGGAATATTGTCAGTGGTATTATAATAGCTATGTATAATGTCAAGTGAACAGTAGATTTGTTAGGGTTATCACTTTGTAAGGTGTGTAAATGTCTAATCATTATGTTGTTTTGTACACCTGAAACTAATAATAATAATAATAATAATAAATCAGATCATGTCACTATCTTTTTTCTAAATCTCATAATAGCTCTCTGTTTTACTCCAAGTAAACATAGAAAAACTTTCAGTGGCTCACAACATCCTCCTATGCAATGTAACCTTCCACCTAACTCAGGGGTGTCAACCTTTTGGCTTCCCTGGGCCACATTGGCAGAAGAATTGTCTTGGACCACACATAAATACACTAACACTAACAATAGCTGATGAGCTAAAATAAGGTGCATATATAATTTTTGTAATGTTTTAAGAAAGTTTATGAATTTGTGTTGGTCCACATTTTAAGTCATCCTGGGCTGCATGCAGCCCGCAGGGGGCTAGTTGGACAAGCTTGGCCTAACTGTACACATCCAGAGACCAAATGCCACAAAGCTCCAACCCATGGTCAATGGAGGTTGGGTCAATTTTAATATTGGTTAATATTAATTATTCATTACTATATAATAAAGTACCAAAAATTTAACAGGTTTCAACAACAAACATTTAATATCTCACCATTTCAGTTTATCAGGAATCTGGGGGCAGCTTAGCACAGACATTCTGTCTGAGTCTTTTTGGGGGGTTGCTGTTAAGCTGTCAGCCCTGGCTGCAGGCTTATCTGAAGAGCCAACTGTGGAAGGACCCATTTCTGAGATTACATATGTCTTGGTTCCGAGGCCTTAATTTCTTGTTGGCTGTTGGCCAGAGTCTTCAGTTTCTCCCTCATGGGTCTCTGCACAGGCTTCTAATAAATGTCCTAGTATTATAAGATGGCATCTGGCTTCTCAGGAGCAAGTGATCAAAGAGAGAGGGAACATGCAAGCGTTTACAAGATAGAAGCTTCAGTCTTTTTATAACCTTCTCTTGGAAGTGATGTAATGTCATTTCTATTACAATCTGTACTAGGATCAAGTCACTAAATCCAACTCACATTGAAGGAGAGGAGAATGGAGTTTTATTTTTTTGAAGGAAGGGAGACCAAATTGACCAGGTGGTAGTCTCAACTCAATGGAATCATTGTTGTGTTCCTTGGTGGAAGCTTTCTTCTTGTTGCAATTATAATTTCTAAGCCAGAAGATCCTAAAGTATCAGGAAAAGAAAATAAATTTTTACTAGTGTATCACAAGGGGTAACAGTGGACAGAGTCAGTTCATTGCCATACTTTGACTTTAAAAGTAAATGCTGGAGTGGTCTTAGTAGGCACTGACTGCTTGACCAAGGGAAACTCAATTGCCCTAAGAGATTTTCATTACGAACTCTGCGTTAATCTTTCCCACCAAGCCAACAAGCAAGTTGCATATGGAAAAATGCCCTTGGCTCCATCTCCAGCTATACACATTCACTTATCTCTCTCAACACTGTCCTATTAATTCATAAAGAATCCCTGATAACCAATGATTGAGGAATGAACAACACAGGCGTGGTTTACAGATGCTTTTATTATAATGTGTCAAAATCATCCAAAAGTGGGCAGCTGAAGCACTGCACTCCCACTCTTGAGTTGGCCCTGAAGAATGGAGTAAAAAGAAATAGTCCCTGGGAAAAATACTTTGAGCACATTATTTGATTGTTCGTTATGCTTGGAAGGAGACATGGCCAGAGACATAAATCTACATTGAATTATGGGCTGTGGTTAATAATCTGACTGGAAAGTCAGGGACTTGGAAGGAACATGATTGGAAAATTAGCAACGAGGAGGTACAGAGAATATATGTGGATAAACCCCTCAAAATGACAGAGAGCATAAAGATTTTGTGAATTTCTTTTTTGAAGTTTCTTGTGACTTTTCACCAAAGGGTGATCTCTGCAGAGGAGGATTTAAATTAGATGGATAGAATGGTTCATTCTGTGGACATTAATCAATCCTTTTCCTCAACTACTCCTGTCACTGACCAATGGATTTGTGAACAGAATAACCATCATGGCAGGGCTGGAGAACACGCTTGGGCTCAGCAGTCTGGATTTACACTCATCAAGTCTGGTCTGACAACCATTGCTGCTGAATACCTAATCTGCTAATAGCAGAGACTAACACTGAATTTCTAATAAGGTGCCATTAACCAGATGGACTAGGCAGCGACCAGTCAGCGACCAGATGATAGGTTAATTAAAATGAATTGCTTCCATCATGGGAGGCAAAACCTTTTATTCTCACTAGAATAAACTTACTCCAGGTCCATCCATTTTGTTGCAAATGGCAATATTTCATCTTTTCTTATAGCTGAGTAATATTCCATCATGCTTAGTGAAATAAGCCAGACAGAAAAAACAAAGAACTGCATGACATCACTCATATGCAGAATATAAAAACTGTAAGCAACAAAGAAAAAAAGAAATGAACAAACAAACAAATAACCCATGGACACAATCAATAGTTTAATGTTATTTGGGGATGAGTGGGTTAAGGAGGGGAGAAAGGGGAGGGGGTGGGAGAGGAGGGAGGGGAAGCTAAATATAAGGTGATGGAAAGAGAAGTCACATTAGGTGGTGAACTTACTATACATCAAGTTGACAATGCACTGTAGAACTGTATGCCTGAAACCTGTGTCATCCTTGCTAACAGATGTCACCCCAATAAGTCTAACAATAAAAATGAATATTAAAAAAATAAATAGACTTACTCTGTATATGGTTTTTCCTGAACACATGGCCTAAGTCAAAACCATGATACGGGCCTATAGAACATGTCACCACCATCATGGTATTCCATGCAACATCCTTTCTGATCAAATAACAAATTTTACACTAAATGAAGTGCAATCTTGGGCTCATACTCATGAAATTCACTGATCTTACCTTGCCCCACTCATTCTGAAGCAGTTAGATTGATTGAATGATGGAGGGCCTTTGAAGACTTAGTTCAATGCAGCTCAGTGGCCACACCTTACAGGTCTGGCATAATATATTCTAGGATGTGGTAAGTGTATGTTCCAAATCAGCAATGAATACAATATATGGTTCTCCTGGGATTGGGAAATCAAATCACTACATCCAGCTCACACTGAAGGACCATTGAAATGGGAGTGACTCCTCTTACTGTTACTGCTAGTGTGATCTACTAGCAATAGTTTTGCTTTCTGTCTCCATATTACATATAATACATATTTACAAATAATCATACATGTAGTTATGACTACAGTATAAGTACAATTGATTATATAGTTATGTATCAGTATATGTATATATGAAAATTTCTAAACACTATATAGTAGATATATATGTGTAGATATATATGTATATATATGTGTGCATGTATATGTATAGATATATTTATGTTTATGTATCTTGTACAGAATTCAGTGGACCAATAGACTTGAGTCTCCTGCGAAGTGATTTCTAGTACTATGAGTGTACTGGCTCTAGAATATTTTACGTGTGCTTCAGCCAGTGTATTCACAGGGATTGATAAATTGAACTTGAGCCTTCCATTTTCACAGGGTTAATTTAGCCAAAACTATGGACACAGTCATGGCTATATCCAGAGTCTACTGCACAGCTTTTTATGAAACAGGCTATCCTCAATGTGATGATACACTGTGGCTGATCAGAGTCCTGTACCTTCCTTCAAGATGTAACACAGAAACATTATGACTTTACAAGGAATGAGTTAATACACCCTTGTGGTCATAACATAAATGTGTATTCAGTCTCTTCTTGGTTGTCATTTTGTTCCTGGTTCATTATATTTGTGTTCACCAGCATAGGAAAAGATGCTCTGGGTCACTCAATGACTCCGTAGGCCTCCTAGGATTGAGGATGTGAGGACTACAACCTCAGCAAGAGAAATGTGTTTGCTATGTTTCCACACTCAGGGATTTGGCTGGCAGCCCAAAGTTGTCTGCATCATAATAAAATGTATTAATTGTTCCTTCTTTTTATTCATATGTTTGTAAAATTTAGAGTTCCAAGCACAGCTTCTGAACTTCTCTCATTAGCTGCATTTCTTTATCCTTTCCTTGTCCAGGACTCTCAGCATAATATTGTGATTAGGGATGGTTACCTTTCCATCTAATTTTCCTCCATCTGGCATTAGACAACCCAACTGAAAGGCTATCTGAAAGGACTCTATGTTTGTTGCCATTGGTAGATGACTGATACTAAGCTGCTCTGAAATTCAAGGTCTCATACTTACACTGTTTAATCTGAGACTTCTTACATTAATTTTTAAAACCAAATTATTGACAATATTTTGTTTCTGACACCATATGAACGAGACCCACAATTGATAGCACGGAAGCTGAAGTAATAAAGATTTTATCACAGCAAAGTTATTTAAGTTGAATCCTCATATAAGCAATAAATTCAAAGGAATCATATTTCAGTAAAGGATAAAAAAGTATATTGGCTAACAGTTGCTCAGTAAGAAAAATTCTGGAGTGTCTCCCAGTCCCCTTAAAGAAAAGCACTCATAATCCACCCATATCATTCAGAAATTACACCATACTTTGTATAGCAGCAAACACTGCTTTGTTGAGCCACATGCATTGTCAGATCTAACTTCTTGGTTTTAGGCAGTTTTCTTATTTTATCGTCAGTGCCATATTGCCGATCATCTGTAAGTTACATAGCAATTTCCAAACATCACAAATAGTGGCTAGGTTGAAACCATGAATGATGATTTGTCTTTGTACAGATATCTATTTACTGAGATTAAGACAGGGCATAAATGTTTTGGCCCTGACCCTCTGCAGCATGTATGCGCATACATTCAGATTTTATTTTCTACTATAGATATGTAGGCAGCACAAAATGTTAACAGAGGTCATTTTTGGAATATTAGATAAAGTTACTTTCTTCCTTAAAAAATGAAACATACATTTGTGACACATTTTTGTTTGCACTTGACAAACATATAATGAATGCCTTCTAAATACCAGACACTATGTTAGAGTCAGGAGTAGAGGAGTGGGTGGGCAGTTAAGTCATGGATTATTAATACGCAGCCAGTCTCAGCTGCCATGAACTTCAGGTTCGCTGGGAAGAAAAGAAGCAAATGTACAAGCTACAGTACATATGCATCGTGATTACAAAATCTTGGCTTCTTTCTGTAACAATACATTTGTAGCCACAAATTCCTGTCTGCTTTGAAAATAATAATCTCATATGAATATAGCTCATGTTTTCAAGATATGTAAAGATAGAAGAACACATTTGAGATAATATTGAAGGAAAATCAGAATGATATAATGGACACCAGGAAACTGTGTTTCAGAAAAAGTTTTCTCTTAATTTCTTTCAGTCTTGTTTTTTAATTTTTCGTTTCTGAAATGATTGAAATTGATCTTAACTTTTTGAAATCTTCTTCCTGATGTAATTCTGTGACTTTGGAATCATAAAGAAATGAATTAGTAATAAACTGGATTCAGATATTATATTAATATTCTATTGCTCTCATTTAAAATTTACCACAAATGTAGTGACATTAAACAGTACAAATATATTAAGTTTCTGTGAGTCAGAAGTCCAAAACTGGTCACCTTGGACTAAACTGAAGCAGGTAGGTGAGCAGCATTCCCTGCTATAGGCGCTAGGGGAGAATCTGTTTCTCTGCCTTTTCCAGCCTTCAAGGCCTCTCTCTGGTCCTTGCACACAACCTGCCACATTTCAGAACTAGCAATGAGACAGCAAATTCTTCTTGTGCTGTCAGCTTTCTCTGACAACACCTGGGAAAGCTCCTCCATTTTAAGATCTTGTGATTAGACTGGGTCCACCCAAGTAATCGAGGGCAATTTCCTTATCTTCAGATCCTTAAGCTTAATCATATCTGTAAAAGTCTCTTTTGCCATGTAAGGTGAAGTATTTATAGGTTCCGAGGATTACAGTCTGGACATCTTTGGAGCCATTATCTCCCTTTATCAATATTTTAATCATCAACATTACATTTTGGGATTAATTAACCACTGCATACAGAAATATGGACACATTTTTAAACCAATTTTTCCCAGACTTTATAGCACCTGTGATAGGCTAATAAAAGTCTCCCAAATATGTCCACATCCCAATGTCAATTCCAATTTGGACATATAATCTGTGTCCCTGGCAATAGATTAGTACCACACAGCCAGATATTCCTAATAGGATTCTTACATGATAGTGTCCAAATAGAAGCAAGTAAAGACACTATTAATGCTTACTGATTTCTAGGTAAGTATTAGAGATATTAATATTTAGGGTGGCTGTCTGTAATACTCTATCCCAGAGAGTTGCCAAATCGACCACTTCATTAAATACCTTTTAGAATTCTAATATATTAGGTAATAATTCTAGCCCATAGACTTGTGTCTAGATAGGAGTACATTTAAATACTCCAGGGCATACGACCACATGAAATAGATCAAATTTCAGTAAGGATGATTTATCACAGTTTTAATTGATAAAAAAATAGCAATTTATTCCCTTATAAAACTGAATGCAAGTTGGGGGGTGGTATGCAGCTAATTGGGAGGAAATAATATTTCAGGCTCAAAAGCACTGAAATATTTGTGCTCTAAGCAGTTGATAAATGGAAGAAAAACAGCCTTGTTCATTATAAATTATATGATCAAATAAAACCATTGAAAGGGCAATGCATTTTTTTTTAAATGAATATTTGTTATTTTAGGATATCGGAGACTTTTACTTGATCTTTACCTAAAATCACCTATTTTGAGTTTGTTAGTTCTCATTTAACTTTTGATGGGAATAGGGGCATACATAAATTAGCCACTTTCTCTTTCTCCTCTAAATCTTGAGGTATGAGGTACATTTTTTTTTCCTAGTAAAGTATTTGAACCTGAATCTGAAATTAAATTGATCTGTTTAATAGAATTCAGATAAAGCCAATCAGCAAATATTTACTGAAGCTGTACTACAAAGCAAAGAAGCTTAGTTGAAAGTTGATTTAAAAGAATGATTATACTGTTTTAAGTATAAAATCCATACTTAAAATCCACACTTAAAATCCATAATTATGTATATGTGGTACACATTTTATTAATACTAAACTGCTTCATCAAATTCTATAATCATCTCTATTCTACAAAACGAATGAGAAAACATAGTGATAGTGGACTATATAAATAATTTGGTTGTACTTGATACATAGCTGTCTGTAAATCTGAGGATGAATGGATGCCATGTGTGAGATCAATTCAAACAAGCAAACCACGGCTGAACGCCCTCATCTTCTTCGTTTCTGAATCCAAATGACTCGCAGAAGGAGGTGGTCTTGAGGTCCTGCTTTATACGTGGAATGCAAAGAAGGCAGAGAGCCAACTTCTTTCATCTTCATTTACCCACCCAGAGCCATTTTTGAGTATAGTTCCACATCTTGTTTATATTTTAATCAAAAACAAAATGTCAATGTGAAATGAAATCTACCTTTTCATAAGGAGTATGGCCACTAAATAATCTTCCATATACTTTCTAGTTTCATGGTAAGTCTACTTTGTCTTGGAAAAGGTTAAATTCTGGTGAAGGTCAACATCCAGAGAGGCTTTCTAGGCTGTGACCACTGTAACTTTCAGTCTCCTAGGTCGCTACATTGAAAATAAATCCACAAAAGTTTTCAATTCCATGCTTCTAAGATTATTAACTAAGAAATGGATATTTGGCAGATGAGAAAATTGGAGCTATGATTATTCTTAATATTCAAACTGCTCTAATATGTTGACTGAGGAAATGAAATAAGCAGGAATATTAAATCATGAAGCATTGTCTGTTTTTGTTTGTTTTTTTATTTGTTTGTTTGTTTTGGCTTTAAGTTTTTCATCTGGCCAGCAAATCAATTGCCCTGGGACTAGAAGTTTGATTCTAAAAAGAGTAGTAAGCTAATAGAAGAACTATCCTGAAGATAACTGTTGAGGTCTATGTGTAAGTAGAACTAAACTTTATCTTTTTTTTTGAAGCTGACTTCTAACATGCTCTGTCAGTTTTGAAGAGTGACATCTAAAACATAAAGTATACTTTAAGAAAAATTTAAATATCCAGTTTTGAACTGCCTAATTAATTATATTGGTAGAATTATTTTAAAAGGAATATTTTCTAGTCTTATTTTAAGTAATCTATCTGTACACATACACGCACATAATCTTTGGAATGTAGCTTTCTATTGCTGTTTTCAAAGAAAGTTTGGGAGCATCTATAAGCAGAAAATAAATATATTGTTCAGGCATGACAAAAATAACATATTAGAAAAAGTGCTTCAACATGTGACAAATTGCGATAACTAAGAAGTCTTTAGCCAACAAAAGAAACACGGAAAAGAATAACCGATATATTTATAATTAAGAAACACATTTTATCAAAATATTCACAAATTCAGCAGTCTTAATATGCTTGTAACACTTTTTACATGGAATGCAAAGAAAGCTTGGAACCCAGACTTGTAACACTTCAGTAAGAAAGCAGTCAATTTGTGATCTAAGATGTACTCTTTTCTGATGGAATATATTTAATTGTCTTTTTTTACTTTGATAACAATTTATGATTAGTGAGCTTTTGAATGACTAGACCATGACTTAGATTTCTAACTCTGGATATATATAATTTATTTTCTGTGATCACTATTGACATTCTAGCACACTACTTAAGCATGGCACTTGTGAATCATGTTATTCTATGTACTAAAATGTGTCAGTGATTCTGCTTTGCTTAGTGTAGAGGTTTTGTATACTAACTGTATTCAAACTGAGGAGAGATGGGATGTGTGGGGCTCAGGACTACACTGGTGCTGGAAGGAGTTGTCCCTGGAGTCATTCCCCACCTTTCTCCTGGCTTCTACATCCCACCCACTGCCTTTGCCTAGGCTCCAAAATCCTTCTGGCAGTGTTTAGCCCATAAGAAGCACTGGCAGGATGTCTACTGCAAAGACTATTTATTTTTAGTCTCAGTCTCACAGAGCAGGTTAATCAGGTTGTAAATTCTCCTTGTTGAGTCAGCAACTTGGTACTGCTAATGCTACCCTCTCCTTTTTCCTCCAGCTCTTTCTCCTAGAGGTAATCATGATTTCTAGCCAGCTTGGAGGTACTATGCTATCTCCTCTTCGATCCTCAGATTTTCATCACCTGTGCACCAAATCCCTGTTCCATGTTCTTTCTGTTATATGTACTTGTGTGATATTCATCTTTTTTATTAGACTTTAACAGATAAAAGACCCCATGTGTTCTGTAACTAGAACTGCTTGATTACACATTGAAATGTGGGATTTCTAAGAACACTTTTGGATGAAGAGAGGGTTCTGAATCCTCATAAAAGGTTTGAAACTCCCAGTGTAGGTGCAAAATCCAAATTCCTGGAGAACTCAACACCTTCTAGTGTCTATCCATGAACTCATTTCCCTTCCTTGTTACTATAATAGTTTCTACCCAAAGCGAAATCCAGGAACTCCAATCATATACTTTGCTATGATCATACCTTTGCTGGTACCATTGTCTCTTACCAAAAACTCTTCCTTCTTAACAATCCATGTTGAAATCCCACCCAAATTTCATGGCCCTGAACGAATACCTGAGATTCTCATTATTTGTAGATTTCACACTTGCAAAAATTTATTTGTAATCCCCAAATCGATACTGGTGGCTGTTGCTTAGCAAGCCACTTCCTGAGTGAAATCCGAAACCAGCCTCCCCAAGCAGAGGGCAGGGAGAGACCAGATTAAAAAGGCAGACCACTCCAGATCGGTAGGTGGCAGGTTAGAAGGCTAGAGTATTTACAAGGCTTGTCTTGGGCACCCACGAGTAGATTCCCATATTGTTGTAAGCGCTTTGAAAGCGACCATGATGCAATCTTTTCCTGCAAATCAATCTGACTTAAAATTGTCGGAGGAGCACTCCCAAAAGGAAACCAAATCTCCACCTGGCCAGGCGGGACCCTTGAGGCCGGGCGTTCCCTTGGGTCCTAGGGGACTCCCACGGTTTGCGGCAGAAGCAAGACAGACCACATTAATATAGTTTTGAATGCTTTACTCACACTTTAAATTCACACACACACACACACACACACACACGCAGGCACAGGCAGGCACAGGCATATAGGGTACAGAGGCAACGAGTAACGAACCAGTCCAATGAAGATGTCAGGCTTGGGCAGGTCTGGGGACCGCGACTGGTAAGTGTCCCATCAGGCAGAGCCACCAGGGGCAGATGCCTGGGTTGAGTCCCCAGCAGCAGGAGGTCTCAGGGAGATCAGAGCGATCCGCTGTCAGTCAAAGGTCCTGCTCTTTTATCTCTCTTCTCACAGGCCGTATCGGGTCCAGATGGCAGGTGTGGGGTCTTCTCGGCAGCGTCCCAGCATGTGTATGTCCTTGCTATGGCTGGGTCCGGACACATCCTCACTGCGCAGGTTCTAACTAGGAGTCCTCAGGTTTTTAAAATGGAGTCACTTGTATCAATGTCCATAGTGCTCCGTACACATACCCCCCAACAAATCTTAGAAGTTTATAGAAAGGCCCTAACTAGGTTCTGTCACTCACACAGGGGGCCTTATGTAGCTTCAGTCATGTCCCCAGCACAGATGGTCTCGCTACCTTACTGTTGCAAGTCTGTGTCCTTGGGCTGGCTCAGCGGGAGGCACATGGAGAGCACATCCCAAGGCCAGGGGAGAGAGCGGGAACCCCTCATTACCCTGGTCCAGCTGGTGGGTCAAAGCAGTAGCCACGTCTTCTCTATGACTTTCCCCAACCACGGCAGCTCACCGTCATTTGTGGGCAAAGGCGGAATGGCAAAAAGCTCCCCGTTAAGTCTCTCAACACCAGCTTCCCTAGCTGAGGCGGAACAAAGGTGGGGCCTGCCTTCTTCCTTCAGTTCTCCTACGGTAAACGACTGTCCTTTTCACAGTCTATTTAGTACCGTAGTTTTCACATTTTTGGTTCATTTTGTTGGTGATTTCACTGTTTAAAATGGCCCTGAAATGTAGTGTTGAAGTGCTGTTTGTTGTTTGTAAGTGCAAGAAAGCTGGGGTGTGACTTGTCTAGAAAACATGTTTGCTAAGCTTTGTTTACACATGAATGATATACTGTTGGTTGTAAGTTCAGTGTTTATGAATCAATATATATCTTAAATAAAATGTCTTTTAAAATATACATAAAATGGGGTTATATATTGAACAATTGACAAAAATATTAGGACCAGATGCCCAAACTCAGTCGCCCGCCCCCCCCAGAAGCAATTGTTTCAGATTCGCAAATTGTGTCCACAGTGACTTTATAGACTATATAACTCAACAAAAATAGATTCTCCTATACTTCCCTTACTGGGAAACTTCCTGTGATATCTTTCTTTCTTCCAATTGTCTCTATTTTAATTTCCCATCACCCCTTATCTGGAACTCCTCCCCCTCTTCTGACTAAGCCACGGCTTAATTATTCAGGGCAAGCACTGTAAGTGTCTTAACAGAATTTGTATGGAGAGCAAATTCAAAGATGCAAAGCAAATCAAGAAAAGTGAGTAGCTAAGGTCAGTAAGCCAGACAAGGAATGGTCAGTAAGTAGACTGTCAAACCATGGAGCCACAATGGAATATTGAAAACTTACATTTGTAGCCAGAAATAAGTTATTATAGTTCAGAGCACATACCAAGCAAGTGAATTCTATAAAAAGCCTCAAATTGGTATTTCAGTGTTGGACCAGCTTTTATGTGCTCACTATAAAATGGTTTTGAAAGTACCAGAAATTAGGCAGATACCTGTCATCACTTTGAACCTTTTATTATGGTTCTTCATAGTCATGCCATATCCTATATACTACAGTATAAGCTTAGGATCTCATTATGATTCATGTGTTAATGTCTAGCAATTCCCCACACATAATCAGTACAAATATTTCTCTAATAAATACATACAAGAACAAATACAATTGTGTACTTCATTAATGTAAAACCTCAAGTTTTACTCTGATTCTCAGAGAGAACTTTTTATTGCTTAAATTTTAGTTACATGGCTCATCTTTATTTATTTTTTTAATTTTTGAACAACTATACAAACTCTCTCTCTTTTTTTACTTTCTTTTTTACTGTTAGACTTACTGGGGTGACATTGGTTAGCAAGAATTGTATAGGTTCCAGGTGTACGATTCTACAGTGCATCGTCAACTTGTTGTCTAACTTCACCACCTAGTGTGAGTTCTCTTTCCATCACTATGCATTTAGCTCCCCCTCCCTCCTCTCCCACCCCATCTCCCTTCTCCCCACCCCTCCCCCGTTGTACCCAAATAAACATTAAACTATTGATGGTGTCCATGAGTTTTTTGTTCGTTTGTTCATTTTTTTTTTCTTTGTTGCTTTCAGTTTTATATTCCACATATGAGTGAAGTTATACAGTTTTTGTTTTTTTCTGTCTGGCTTATTTCACTTAGCATGATGATCTCCAGGTCCTTCCATTTCATTGTAAATGGCAATATTTCATCGTTTCTTATAGCTGAGTAATATTCCATTGTGTACATGGACCACAGCTTCTTTATCCAGTCATCTGTTGCAGGGCACTTTGGTTGTTTCAATGTTTTGGCCACTGTGAACAGCACTGCGATGAACATTGGGGTACATAAGTTTTTGCAGACAAAGGTTTCCAAGTTTTTTGGGTAGATCCCCAGAAGAGGGATTGCTGGGTCCTATGGTAACTCCATTCCCAAATTTCTGAGGAACCTCCACACCGTCTTCCACAGTGGTGTACCAGTTTGCACTCCCACCAGCAGTGTACCAGAGTTCCTTTTTCTCTAACATCCTCTCCAGCACTTGTTATTCCTTGTCTTGTTGATAACAGCCATTCTCACAGGTGTGAGGTGGTATCTCATTGTGGTTTTGATTTGCATTTCCCTGATAGCTAATGAGGATGAGCATTTTTTCATGTCTGCTGGCCATTTGTATTTCATCGTGGGAGAAGTGTCTGTTTAGTTCTTCTGCCCACTTTTTAATTGGGTTGCTTGTATTTTTGTTGTTAACTCGTATTATTTCTTTATGTATTTTAGATATTAGACCCTTTTCTGATGCGTTCCTTGCAAATAATTTCTCCCATTCAGTTGGGTGTCTCTTTGCTTTGTTGATGGTTTTTTTTGCTTTGCAGAAGCTTTTTAGTTTGATATAGTCCCAGTCATTTATTTTTCTTTTACTTCCCTTGCCTTTGAAGTCGGGTTCATTAAGTCTTCCTTGAGCACTAGGTCTATAAATGTAGTACTATGCTTTCTTCTATACAGTTCATTGTTTCAGGTCTTATACGAAGGTCTTTAATCCATTTCGAGTTAATTTTTGTATGTGGAGAGAGTTCACAGCTCAGGTTCATTCTTTTGCATATGTTTTTCCAGTTTTCCCAGCAACACCTACTAAAGAGGCTGTCTTTTCCCCATTGCATATCTTTTGCTCCTTTATCAAAAATTATTTGTCCATAAATTTGTGGATTTATTTCTGGTTTTTCAGTTCTGCTCCATTGGTCTATGTTTCTGTATTTCTGCCAATACCACATTGGTTTGACTATTGATGCTTTGTGAAATAAATTGAAGTCAGGGAGTGTAATACCACCAGACTTATTCTTTTTATGTAGTATTGCTTTGGCAGTTCGAGGTCTTTTATGGTTCCATATAAATCTGATAATTCTTTTATCTATTTCACAAACTATAATTTTGGGATTTTGATAGGTATTTCATTAAATCTGTAGATTGGTTTGGGCAAAATGGCCATTTTAACAATGTTAAGTCCTCCTATCCATGAACAGGGGATATTTTTCCATTTCTTAGTGTCTGCTTCAATTTCTTTCAGAACTGTCTTCTACTTTTTCATGTATAAGTCTGTCACATTCTTTGTTAAGTTAATTTCCAGGTATTTCATTCTTTTTGTTGTGATAGCAAAAGGAATTGGCTCCCTCATTTCATTTTCTGAAGATTTGATGTTTGTATATAGGAATGCTGTTGACTTTTGTACATTGATTTTGTATCTTGTGACTTTACCACATTCATTTATTGTTTCTATTAGTTTCCTAGTGGAATCTTTGGGATTTTCTATATAAAGGATATTGTCATCTGCAAATAGTGACAATTTGACCTCTTCTCTCTCAATTTGGATACCTTTTATTTCTTTCTCTTGCCTGATTGCTGTGGCTAGAACTTCCAGTACTATATATAGCAGTGGTGACAGGAGGCATCCCTATATTGTTGCTGATTTTAGGGGAATAGGCTTCAGCTTTTTCACATTCAGTATGATGTTAGCTGAGGGTCTCTCATATATGGCCTTTATTAGGTTGAGATATTTTCTTCTCTACCCACTTTATTTAGTGTTTTGATCATAAGTGGATGCTATATCTTGTTGAAAGCATTTCTTGCATCAATTGATATGACCATATGGTCTTTACCTTTTATTTTATTTATGTGGTGTATCACATTGATTGATTTTCGTATGTTGAACCATCCTTGTGCTCCGGGGATGAACCCCACTTGATCATGATGTATAATGTTTTTGATGCATTGTTGTACTCTATTTGCTAATATTTTGTTTAGGATTTTTGCATCCGTGTTCATCAGAGATATTGGTCTATAGTTTTGTGTGTGTGTGTGTGTGTGTGTTTTCTTTACCAGGCTTTGGTATTAAGGCATTGTTGGCCTCATAGAATGAGTTAGGAAGTATTGCTTGCTCTTCAATTTTTTAGAAGAGTCTGAGGAGGATAGGCGTTAATTCTTTGGATGCTTGGTAGAACTCATTGGTGAGACCATCTGGTCCAGGGCTTTTGCCTTTCGAAAGACTATGGATAGTCATTTCAATCTCTTTGCTATTGATTGGTCTATTTAGATCATCCAGTTCTTCTTGGTTCAGTCTAGGTAGGCTATAAGTTTCTAGAACCTTGTCCATTTCTTCTAGGTTGTTAAATTTAGTGTCATAAAGCCCTTCATAATATTTTCTTATAATCCTTTGTATTTCTGTGGTATCAGTGGTAATTTCTCCCCTTTCATTTCTAATTTTGGATATTTGTGTCCTTCCCCATCGTTCTTTGAATAGTCTGGCCAAGGTTTTCTCAATTGTGTTGACTTTCTCAAAGAACAAGCTCTTTGTAGTATTATTTTTTCTATTGTCCTTCTATTCTCTAATTGGTTTAGCTCTGCTTTAACTTTTATTATTTCTTTCCTTCTACTGACTTTAGGTTTTGTCTGCTCTTCTGTTTTCTAGTTCTTTAGAACTAGATGCTCAGGTGTTTACTTGTGATTTTTTTTTTTTGTTTCTTAATATAGGCCTATGATGATATAAATTTACTTCTGATTACTGCTTTCTCTGTGTACCAATAATTTTGATACGTTGTATTTTCATTGTCATTAGTTTGTATGAATTTTTATCTCTTATTGTTTTATCCAGTCATTTTTTAAATAAGATATTGTTTAATCTCTGTGTATATGCGGGTTTTTCTGCTTTCCTTTTACAGTTGATATCCAATTTCAAAGCTTTGTGGTCTGAGAATACACTTGGTATGATTTCCATCTTCTTGAATTTGCTGAGGCTACTTTCGTGTCCCAGCATGTGGTCTGTCCTTGAGGATGTTCCATGTGCACTAGAAAAGAATGTATAGTCTCTTTTTGCTGGATGAAGTGTCCTGTAAATGTCAATTATGTCCAATTGCCGTAATGTGTCGTTTAGAGCTGATATTTCCTTATTTATTTTCTGTTTGGATGATCTGTCTATGACTGTTAGTGGGGGGTTTAAGTCTCCCACAATGATTGTGCTTTTGTCAGTTTCTCCTTTCAGATCTGTTAGTAGTTGCTTTGTATATTTTGGTGCTTCCTGGTTGGGAGCACATTTATTAATTAGTGTAAATTTTCTTGTTGTTGTATTGTGCTTTTTATCATTATGCAATATCCATCTTTGTCTCTTGCTATCATTTTTAACCTGAAGTTTATTTCATCAGATATTAGTATGGCAACTCCTGCTTTTCTCTGGTTACCATTTGCTTGGAGTATTGTTTTCCATCATTTCACTCTGAGAGTGTTTGTCCTCATGGCTGAGGTGTGTCTCTTGGAGACAGCATATACATGGGTTTTGTTTTTTAATCCAGTCTGCTATTTGTGTCTTTTCATTGGTGAGTTCAGTCCATTAACATTTAGAGCGATGATTGATATTTGAACATTTCCTGTGGCCATTACTTTTTTGTTACTGTTTTATTTTTGTTTCTTTCTTGTTGTCCCAACTCTATTCCATTTTTCCTGATGTTTTCTTTCAGGTCAAAGAGCATCCTTCTGTATTTCTTTAAGTTCCGGCCTTGTGCTGGCAAATTCCCTCATTTTCTGTGTGTCTAAGAAGGTCTTTATTCCACCTTCATTCTGAAAGATAATTTTGCTGGATAATTTATTCTTGGTTAGAAGTTTCTTTCTTTTAAAGTTTGAATATTTGACTCCACTTTCTCCTGGCTTGTAGAGTTTCTGCTGAGAAGTCTGATGCCAGCCTGATGGGTTTTCCTTGAAAGGTTATAATTCTTTTTTCCCTGGCCGCCTTGAGAATTGTGTCTTTGTCTTTAGTTTTTGACATCTTTAGTACTCTATGTCTTGGAAAAGACCTGCAAGGGTCCAGGTATCTAGGGGACCTGTTTTCTTCTTGAATTTTGGGTTCCAGATCTTTCCATAGGTTTGGAAAGTTCTCATCTACCTTTGTTTGTGTATGTTCTCTGTGAAGCGCTCTACTCCTTCTTCTAATCCTATTAACCTGATGTTGTTTTGTCTCATGGAGTCAGATAGTTCTTGCAGAGTTCTTTCAATCATTTTGGTTCTGTATTCCTCTCTTTCTCTTTTTGAGATGTTTCCATGTTTTGATCTTCGATATCACTAATTCTTTCTTCCATCTGGTTGGCCCTGTTTCCTATGGCAGTTCATTTCTCACTTCTTTTATTGTATTGTTTATCTCTCGACTTTTCCTCTTGATCTTCCTTATGTTTTGAATTTCTTTGTTAAATTGTTCCTTTTGTTCACGGATTTCATTTCTTAGTCCTTCACCTCAGCTATGGTGTTCTGCCAGTATGTTTTCATTTCTCTCAGAGCCTTTAGAATGGCTACATTGAATTCTCTGTCACTTAGTTTAGAAAATTCTAGGTCTATGAAACTCTCTTCTGGATAAATTTCATGTACTTTCTGAGCAGCTTTAAATCCTAAGGAATTCATAATGTCTGCTGGGTTTTTCCTCTTTGGCCTGAGGACATTATGTTCAGCAGGGTCCAAGAGCCCTTATTAGTATTTTTGTGGTGTCTTGCTATAGGACAGACACTAGTTGGCACTGAGGGCCAAGTTTTGGGAGAGAGAGGTGGTGTTTAGGTCTTATATCTGGTCTCTAACTGCTTCTGGAGTTGGTGTACGTCTATCCAGGGTCCCTCTGCTTCCTGCAGTTTGTTGGTGAGGCTGTAGGAGAGGGGAGAGGCCAACAAAACATGTGCTGGGGCAACTCCACCTCCTGCCCTATGCTGGGGGAAAGCTGGGGGATGTGGGATAATGTTGCTCTTGCTGACTGGGGTGAATACTATCAAATCCATCTTTCTTCCCAGGTCTGTTACAGTGACCAGTCATTGGGGGCGCAGTCTGCAGGCTCACACCATGTGTGGGCACTGGGCATGCATGACCCACAAGTCCAAAGCCGTGGGCCTGATGTCACAGGTCACACGATGGCCACCAGCTCACCTCTGCCATGGGCTGAGAACCACAGCCTTGCAGAGAAGCTGGGCACACTCATCCTGTGGGCTGCAAGGGCGCTGGGAGCCAAGGTGCTGTCTCTGGGGCCCCACATCACCCTTCGGCTGTTTAGAGTCCTCGCTCAGCTCTCTTGTTACGCAAAAGCTTCACAGGCTGGCCCCTAAGCTCTCTCCCCAGCACCCTGTTCTAAGGCCTGGCTCCTCCATGGTCTCCCACCCTTCTGCCACTTTGGCTAGGTTTCACTCTTGTCATCTCTTGGCCTCCCCACTCCCATGCACTGTGGTGCTTCCAGATAGTCAGCAGTGATGGGGTCCTGTCGTGATCCGCCTTTGCTCCCTCCCCTCTCTCCAACCTTCAGGTGTTTTTTTGCGATGCATGGATTTCTCAGCTGTCGCATCACTCAGAGTCCTCTTTCCTGGATCCTGGATGGCCATTCAATTGTGTTTTTTCGGAGTGGCTTTAGGGACCTCCTCCCGAGTCACCATCTTGCCCTCCTCCCCCAACTAGACAAACTCATTAGGCAATCAAATATAAACAAAGTGTAATATCATTAGTACGGGTATTAAATAAATTGTGATTATTGTGCTATTAGTGTTTACATTATTTTTGCAAGAAGTTTAGTAAAGATAAAACTTACTAAATTACTTATTTTTAGTAGATGGTGCTTTTTATAGAAATTATAAATATAAAAATTTATGAAATGGACTTTATATATTGTCATATTTATAAGGAAATGACACTCTGTTTGTCAGTGCCAGCACTTCGTATTCACATCTATCACATTTTCTCAAAAGTATTTTTGGTTTTAGAAGATATAAAATACTAGGTATAGATTGAATTTTAGTCTTAAGGAGGTAATTACTAATAAGGTTATTGTCTTGGTTCTTAGTTATTGTACGTGTCTTCTGTAATATAATGGTAACAGAAAATTAATCTAAGTCTGCTCTTTGTAGACTTTTTGTAAATTTATAAAAACTTCTAAGTGTTTGGGTCAATAAATAATTTATTACCTCTCTGACTTTTCCTGGGGGAAAACAGATGCCAAATTGCTTTGAAAATAGGAATTCTCATAGATATGTGACATTGACATAGCCAAATATTATTTTCTCATTTCTTCTTTACTTTGAATAATCAACTCCTAATAAAAAGCTATTATGTAACTTTATCTGCTCATTTTGGTTCGAATTTTATTGTTAAAAACTAGAAGTTGGAAATCAACAATTTTATAAATCAGTATCTTTATATTATCTATTTACCTTTAAAAAAATTTTTTTGGTCTAAACGATAAGGCTTTTCACAATAGAAAAGCCATAAGCCATGCTCAAAAAATTTATTTTAGCATGCTTCTGGTTTTGAAAAATTATCATTGGATCTTTTTTTTTTAAATTCCAACTTCAATGGGCCCTTTCTGTGAAATTGTTATGCTCAATAGCATGGAAATAAAAAGGCTTGATCAAGGAGATCTTTTGATGTTCATTCACTAAAAAGTCACATTGCGTCTTATTGCTACTTAAGTTTGCTGAGGAATGAAATGAATTGTAAGGTGATGACATGGAGGAATTATAGAACTAAAAATAGTTCTTTCCCATTACAGAATAGCAGGACACAAATTTATTTGACATTTCTACCAAGACAAACTATATGTAGTTTTAGTTCTAACAGTCATACATGTGTTAGCAATTTTAACCATATTCCACTCCACTGCACAATATTGTCAAATATTTCAGTGAATCATAATCTTTAATTTTGAAAGTGAATCAGAAGGTTCTAAAAAAACGCTTATGTTTATTGCAGAGCACAGATACTGTTATTAAATGAGTTTGAGTAGTTTGTTAAATAATTTGATTTTAGAAATCAAACACTTATTTTATGAGTTAACTATTAATATTACTGCTCCTAAATCTCTCTCTCTCTCTCTCTCTTTCTCTCTCTCTCTCACACACACACAAACACACACACACACACACACACACACACACACACACACACACACGCACACCCCCACTCTTGGGCTCATTGTTTTGAATCTCTCTTTAGAGATATTGTAACTTTTTTAGGAATATGGAGGAAACAATGATTTACCTGCCCTTTTCTCCACTTTCCACCCTAGAACTTAAGAAATAAACTAACAAGACCTATTATTTTAAATGGGACAGAAAACAATGATATTGTTTCATTTCAAGAGTCCATATGGCCAGCTTACTGACAACTTGAATTTAGCCCAGTGAGACCAGGCTGACCATACGTACCATTTAAAATTGGCCAGTAACGTTGTTTTCTGTCCTGTTTAAAGTGGTACATCTGGTTAACCTAAATGAAAGGAACATAGCTTAACTTTTCAGCGGTGAACAACAAAATCTTCAATTCATAACAGAAGACTCAAATTATGGAACTATAAAATCAGTTTAAACCTTGATTGATTAGTGTTGTGTTAAAAGATAGGGAAACAGAAGGAAACAGTAGGTTCAGTAAGAAGAAATGTGCTACTAAATCTGTGAGGACACAGTAAACTAGATCACCAGAAAGGACACTCATGTGGTGGAATAAGGGTATTTTCTCAGTTTCATCCTGAACGTGATATGTAGCCCAAGTGTCAATCCATTTATCTTTGCTTTAATTCTATGCTTGTTATGACTAAGCAACCTTCTGATCAGTAAATCAGATTCCTGGGCACCTTGAAAAAAAAATAGAGAGAATGTTGTCCTCCTGACGATGGATTTGAGCAGTAGTCCAGTGACTGGAAAGCTGTAGTCCCAATTATAAATTAATAAAGACATAAGAAAAGGTGTTAATTCTACACTATCAGGTGAATATAATTATTATAGATTTTCTCCCTAATAACCAAATTATTATTAGTCATATTGATAAAATTCTATTGCCCACTTACAAAGATGAAGATCATAACTTAATCCTTGGTAAAGTCAACTGATGGCCATTGATGCCAATTCAATGCCAATAGGAATTGCCAGTTTGAGGTGAGTTGAAGAAAGAAACTTTATTCAGAGCAAACAGCTCAGTTATGGTGCCACATGGCTGTGAGGAGGTTGTGGTATATGAGTTGGCCTTGGGGTCAGGTGACCCTGAGGTCAGGCCCCTCTACAGCTAGACAGCTCTGCTCCGCTGGGCCCCACTTTGCTCAGCCTTCTCTTTACTCAGCTTGGCTCCAGTGGAACAAACTCATTCCTCAATTTTTGATGGAAAAGGAGAATGTGCCCCCAGAGCCAGAGGGGAGCTGACTTACATATAAAAAATCCCTGCTCAGGTCCCCGATTGGCTCATCCTTAGGCAAATGAGGACTCCAAATTCTCACAGTTGGTCCAAAAAGTACTGACCCGATGGGTTAGAATGAAGCCACTCTAACTGGTTGGTGAAAATGTTGATGAGAATATAGCTGGGCAACTCCAATTGGACAAGGACACCTCAGTTCTATTGGTTGAAATACAATTTTAGGGACTCTCTTATGAGGGCTGGCTTGGCTGGCAGGCACACAGTGCAGACAGGCAGTTTAGGGCAGGAAGCAGGCAGTTCAGTGCAGGCTTCTCCCTGCAGTGTGGTTTGTGAGAGAGGCCCCTGTGTAGAAATGGCTGCTAAGTTGTTTTCTTTTTATTTTAATTT